>RJWT010054382.1:0-10291 GCA_004365215.1 Cuniculus paca
AAAGTCAGGGCCAGAGGTCCCCCGAGAACTACCACAGCCATCCTCAGTGACAATGAGGTCCCGAGCTCCTCTGATGATGTGGACACCTGAGTTCGTATCAGGGAAGAAACTTGACAAGCTCCTCCAGGAGAGCCCATGGCAACAGGAGAACCAACAACACTCACTTCTTCCTCTCCAGTTCTCCTTTTTATGTTGTTGGCAGCTATCCTCAGGTGGGCCCTCCACATCCAGCACTATGCTGACTTAGTTGGGCTGGTTGACCACCACTTGTCAATCCACCACAGTGATGCTGTCTATTAAAACTTTCCACAAAAAGAACGGTTTGTGCTTTCATTGTTTGTTTGATAATTTTTGATTCACAAATCTTGTAATCTGAACAACTACTTCTAAGACAACAATATGCGATATATTAACTAGTGTTAATTTCTTACTATTTTTGTAATTCTGCATCATTTCTATCATTTTTTTTGTTTTAAAGTTAAAAATCAAAGTGAGGAATGAAGTGGGGCTTGAAGAACAATCCCTCTCAAACTCAACCCCCAGAGCTGTAACTTCTTGTTCTGGTACAGGTAAGATTGACACTATGTCCTATAAACAGAGTTTGTGCCATGCTGTTCTCACAGAATTCATAAAGCTCCATGTTCTTTCAAGGCTAAAATATTAATTGCTTTGTCTTGCTTCTGTACCTTCTCTTGACCTCCTCTCCCAGTTTCTAAAGACCACCCACTCAGCAAGATGTGTAAAACTAGAACCTTTCCTTTGCTCTAATGCCCAGCACTTTGGAAGTCAGTTCAGCTGTGTGAATGTGCATCTAAAATTCTGTAAACAAATCCTTCGTTTTCCCATTGGTCTCTCTGATATTTTGAATAATGCATCAAGGGGAGAAGGGACATGAATGCTCTGGAGTGGGAAGGCGGACAGATTGTGTGGCACAGTGAATCCAAGTTAGCCAGGGAATATAAAAACATAGATAAAATTACCAAATATAAATACCTCACAAGAAGTGGGTAACAAATTATGATGAGTTCATGGAATTTTTGAAAATTAAATGAACATGAAAATGTATATGGTGCAAGTACTCAAAATTGTGTTCCAGAAGAATAAACTACCTTTAGGACTGAAATTAATTTGTAGAGAAACTCAAGCCAGGCAATGAATGTAACTGTCAACATTATATTGTATCTAAAGCCCACTGTGTACATTTGGCGCAGTCACCAGACACAGCAGAGACGCAGTAGGAACTCTGATTAAGTGAAGTCGTGCTGCTTAGTCCTGTGGGAGAGATGACCATGGTCTCCACCCACCCACTCTGCCTGCTCCCTTGTGTGACATGAAACACATACGCCACCATTTTTATTTTTCAAGGACCCCTTCGAGTGAATTTTCTCACAGTCATCCTGAGTAGCATACACATTATGATAGGCACATCAACTACTTTAAGTATTTTTCTCACACAATGTAAAGTAAATTGCAAGGAAATGAAACTAGTGAAAACAGAAAAAGAATGACCTAACGTGTATTAGGCTCTAATGTCAGAGGAACATCAAAGCTTAAGACTCTACCTTAAGAACTGGTCCCAGGTGCAGGCCTCAACCGTCCTTCCTTGACTTCGTATATGTATTTTTGCTTTATTTATCTTAAAGATAATGACCACAGCAATCTAAATTTCATATGTTAAATCTCCAGCTTCACAAAACTTAGGGTTGTCCTCTGACATCCTAGAAACAGCGTCACTGGGGTATCTTATTGAAACTCAGATTTTGTAATTCCTGAACACTGAAGTGGTTTTACTTTTGCATATTTTCATAAAGTATTTTCCAGAGGGATCAGAAAAACTTCCAAATTGAAAACTTGCAAGTATTATGTGAGACATAGTGAAGCTAAGATACGTGTAATCTTTAAACAGGAACATGTATCACAGCTAAGCCCAGGGCAAAATAAATCTGTTTGTTTGTGGGCTTCAAACTCTACCTTACCATACCTTCCCTTCTACACTATTCTGCAGTTTTTGCCTCCTACCAGATCAAAGAAGTGGCCTTGTGTTATTTTCTAGAAAAAAAGGAATACTGGCTAAAGTTTTAGTTTACTTTAATTTCCCTGGATTAAATAAACTTTGTTGCGAGAGTTCAAGGTTGAGTGCTACCTTATTCTCTGACTTCCACTTGTGAGCCTGGGCACAGCTAAGTGTTAATGTTCCAACAATTCTTTGTCCCTGTGTACTTTCAGATATATGTGTGTCCTAGACCTATGGTCATGTCCACTTTTTAAATTTTTTCAAGAAACATTGCACCATTACATCAAACTGTCACTCAGATTTGGTCATTTTTTGCAATATGATATTTACATTTTAACATATCTATCTGTTGATGTAGACTATGTTGGTTATATAATAAAGTCTCTATGAACATCACAAATGAAGAGTAAAGAATATTGTTAACTCTTTAAAATAAAAATATAATAAAATATTATCATAGTGGCTGGCACAATAGCAACAAAAAAAATATCGTTAAAAACATATGAATTGAGCACTATGAGTGTTTTTCATTTGAAAAAGTATTTTTTGACATTCATCATGAACTTTTATCTGCTTTTTTGGAGTGCAGACACCAGTCCCCAAGAAAACATCATGTCTTTGTTTACATAGTGTTTAATTGTGCATCAGCGATTAAATTTTCCCAGAGGTACCTAAGACAAGACAGTGAGTCTCAACCTTCATTAGGCACTCAGTATTTACAATCAGATAGTAAATCTTCATTGGGTGAGAAAAATGATCACAGGTTTATTTAAATTCTAACTTGCATTGAATTTTTAGTGCTAAGTGATTAAAGGTTTACTGTCTGAGAAAAAACCAACAATTGTTTAAATTAATAGCACAATACTACTCTCTATAGTAATTTTCAAATTTAAGATTTAACACTTTTCAATTTCTTTTTCATAAAATACACAGTAAATATCTTGAATCCATCAAAATAATAATGAATAATGATTTCTTGGAATATATTGTTCTGTGTTCATGATTTTATTCCAAAGTTAATCAAAGAACAGATTTCCATGATTTCCTAGTGCAAATCATAGGGAGGGAACCCTTCTAAAATCTACAAACATTTCTAAATGTGTTTCATTTCTGGAGGAAAATCCATGAAGAATTGGAAGTATCTCTTTAAAAGAGCCTCTATAAATTATAACTGAGGAACAGATTGCTCCCAAAATTTGTGTAGTATTTATTGTGTTGGTATAAGTGGGTACCCATGGATCACTGTAATATGATATATTCAACTTTTTCAGATGGATATCTTAAAGGAGAATAACTGGGTTAAATGCAAATTCAATTTTTATGTTTTTGAGGAATCTCCACACTGGTTTCCATAGAAGTTGTACTAGTTCACATTCATACCAGAAATGGAAAAGTGTTTCCCTTTTCTCCACAGCCTTCCAGCATATGTTATTTGATTTCTTGATGATAGTCATTCTTTTTGGAGTAATGACTCAGATGCACAAGCTTAAATATTACATAGTTTCTTCCATAACTACAAAATATAGGAAACCAATGCCTAAGGAGTGAAACAAAACATATAATAGGAAACTAAGAGACAGATCTTTTGCCAAAGAAAGAGTACCAAGAGATGAAGGTATGACTGGAAGAGAAAGGGATGAAAACAATTAGGATGTGCTATGTACATGCGCCAACTGCCCTTGAGGAGTGACATCATTGTGAAGGCAAACATATACTAAGAAAAACAAAACTAAAAATCATGATTAAATTTATCATTTGAATGTGTTTTGCTCGAGTTCCTAACAGTGAACGATGTTATTTTCCTCGTATGTTTATATCCTTGCTGTGGGCTCATTATGACTTGGATACATTATCCAGGTAGCAAATCACATCTCCAAAGAGAAAATCAAGGAGTACATCTGATATTGTTTGGGGTTGAAGTGACACCAAGTCGGATTTCAAGGATCTGGGGTCTGGGACACTTTGTGTGGTGTGGCAGAACAGGGAAAGCTCCTGCAGTGGGTCCTTGGCCTAGGGCAGGCGCTGGGCACCAATTCATTCTGGTTAGTGGTGGCACATCACTTCCTCTTTCATTTCCACCTCAAAGCTTAATATTATACTTAGCACATAATTGTCCTGACCAATATCGTTACAGTGAAATTTTATGGAATAGGCAAGAAGTTTCAAAAACGCAAACACACGGTTTATGGTTTTACTCAGGTGTATCAAATAAACGTGCAGCAGGCTGAATTCCTCCCCTCCTGTGTTACACATCAGCACTTCCATTTCTAAAATACTCTTGCTGCCATGTAATACTAAAGAGACACTGACACGTTTTGGGTAGATTTATATCACATTCTAAAACTTGCTGGTAGATATCTGTAGTACGTATCATTGCATTCATCTTGATGAACTGGTACTTGTGCACAACATACATTGATCATTTTTCCTCCCCGTTTTGTCAAACCCTTCTTCCCAAGATCCATTTCCTCTCTCCAAAAATCTACCTACTCATATTCTTTCCTATCATCACTCTTTTCTTTTTCATTTTGAATTTCCACAGTAAGAGAAATAATGAGATTCTTAACATACTGCATCTAATGCATTTCACTTAGCATTATGATTTCAAGATTCATCTATTTTCCCCGAAATCACTCAAATTCATCCTCCTTTATGGCTGAGTAGGACACCATGGTCTACATATATCATATCATCTTTTATCATTCTTTTGTTTAAGTGCATGCCTGCCACTTAAGCTATTATTAACTGTGCTACTATAAATATTGGCATTTGTATATCACTGTAACACAATCTCTAAGGTTTCTAGACGATGCTCAAAGATATAGAAGAGCCTGAAATGAAAGTTTTGGTTTTAGTTTTCTGGGTGATCTTCACCCTGATTCTCACAGTGGTTTTACTTGTTTACCTTCCCAGCAAATTTGTGAAAGTGGTTTTCTCCCCCCACATCTCTCAACAGCACTTTGTTTCCTGAGTTCATAGTGACAGCCATTCTTTCTGGATTCTGATGGAATTTCAAAGTTTTTGATACAAATTTCTCTAATTTTCAACTACACTGAACATTTTTCATGTACTTATTGATTATTTGTATTTCCTTTTAGACATATCTATTCATTTCAATTTCAAATTTTTAAAGACTTTTTATCTTTTAGTTTCTAATTTTTTGAAGTTCTTTTGTGTTCTAGATATAGAATATACCCCTCCATTCAATTAATAGTAGATTTTTTCCTATTCTGCCATTAGACTCTTACTTCCTTTGTTCAGCATGAGCTTTTAATTTTATTTAATCCCATATGTTGATTCTTGGTATTATTTCTTGTGCAATTCAAAATTCTCTTGCCTATGCATATGCAATCAGAGTTTTATCTATTTTATCTTCCAATACATTCTGTACTATGTTTTTGTTTGTTTGTTTGTTTGTTTTGTCTTTTTGAGACAGGATCTCCCTATGCAGTTCAGGCTAGCATTCAGCTTACTTTGTAGTTCAGGCTGGTCTCAAATTCACAGTGATCCTCTTGCCTCAGCCTCCCAAGTGCTGGGATTACAGGTGTGAGCCACCATTCCCAGCCTCTGTATTATGTTTTTATATGTAGGCCTTTTATTCATTTTCATTGGATTTTAGTTCAGTATGTTGAAAGATATGTGGCTAGATTAATTTATTATTTATGGATAATAAATTTACTAGCACAATTTATTAAAGAGTCTGTCAGTTCTCTAGGTTTTATATAAAAGCATTGGAGAAACTTAAGAGAAAAATGTTAATATGAGAAGCCAAATTGTGCTATATTTAAAAATAAAACTAAGGCTGAAGATTTAGCTAAATGGACTAAGTGCCTGCTTGGCAAGTGAGTTCGATCCCTGGTGCCACACACAAAAAAAATAAAAATAAAAAAATAAAATAAAATTAGTTTTTCTCATCTAAAGTTAAGAAAGAAACTGCAAGCCAAATATTACATTATATAAGGGCTGTATTATCACTTGTTAATTTTTGAATAATCTGAAACAATATGAAAATATTTATCCAGATAAAACAATCTCCTAGCATCTTAATTGCATACCTAGATTATTCAGTTCAGAGAAATTGAAAGAGGAAACACATCAGGACTTTTCATAAATTATTATTTCATATACGACAACACCTTCATAGTGATCACAGGGTAGGGAATTTGAGTAATTTTGTCCCTATAGCTCTCATCTCAGAGAATGTACAAAAATTGTTTTCACTGGAAATTCAAAATTTTATAAAACAAATTTCTCTTAGCAAAAGCATTTCTGGCTTCAATTAAATAATTTAAATGACACAGCCACACTATTAGAGATCATTTTATTAGCCTATATTAATTGTATGAATTAATGGCATTCAGTGTGATATTTCTTAAAGAACATACACCATGACTGTGTGCTAAATACCCACACTTTCTTGTAGGAGCATTGGTCTGTCTCTGTCTGAGGGTGTCACAGTGATTGGGAGAGTGATACAGAGACAAACTTTTTTTTTTAAGGTTGTTTAGGTCTACTTTTACTTTGTTTCATTGCATTCATCTTTGTTGTGGATTAAAAACTGGTGGTCAACCTAACACCAGCTGAACTGAATCAGCATGGTGCTGACTGTGTAGATGGGACACCTGAGGAAAGTTGCCAGCATAAAAAGGAGACCTGGAGAGGAAGAGCAGAGTGTTTTGGGTTCTCCTAAGTGATGCTGTTGTTTGGAGCTGTTGGTTCTCCTGGAGGAGCTGGCCATGCTAGCTTCCCTTATATGAATTTGGCCATTATCATAGGGGGAGCTCAAGACTTTGTCACTGAGAATGACTGCAGTTCACTTTGGGGGTGCTCTGGTCCTTATGTTGAGCATCCCTTCCCAGCTGCTGAGGGGATGATGTGTGCTGTTCAGTCTCCAGGAGAAGTTTGTAATGCTGGCTTCCTGACATGAACTCAGCTGTTCCCATCATCAGAGGACCTCAAAACCTCATTGTCACTGAGGATGGTTGTGGTACTTTTTGGGGAAGCCCTGGTCCTTATTTTGAATGTTGCTTCTTGACGCCAGTGTAGAACCCTCAACCTACTGGCACAGATCCTTCACCCCACTGACCTAGACTTTCTAGGTTCCACCACTGACCTTTGGGCCTTCCCACTGCAGATCTATAAAACAGACTTGTATGAGTCATTGTCCCAGGTTCTAGGCCTTCAGTTGGACTCATGGGAGGCACTATCATGTGCTGTAGGTCTTCAACTGGACTCATGCAAGACTCATTGCAGGATCCAGGTCCTCAACTGGATTTTGTAGATCTTTAATGCTGTAGACAGATTTTCTACACTTTCTTATATTTAACTCTGGCTGACCATCATAAAATAATATTATAAATTCTGTGTCCTAAATGTAATTGATCTTCTTGCAATCCCTGAGTACAACTGTCTATGACAAACCAACAGCCATCATACTAAGTGGTCAAAAACAAAGCTTTCACTCTAAAATCAAGAACAAAAAAAGAACATCCACTGTCACCGCTTCTATTAAATGTAGTTCTGGTAACATTAGCAGGAACAATTAGACAAGAGAAATAAATGAAAGAATAAAGATATGAAAGAGAATTTAAACAATCACTATTTGCAGATAAAAATGCCAAAAATTCCACCAAAAGACTTGCAGTCATAGTAGACAAATTGAGTTGAATGGCTGGATACAAAGTTAACATTCAGATATCAATAAGATACCTATACACAAACAACAAATTCATTGAGAGAGAAATTATGGGAACAACACTTTTCACAGTAATATCCAAAACTATGAAATACTTAGGAATTAATCCAAAGAAGTAAAATATATGTACAATGAAAACTATAGTACTCTGAATGAAGAAATTGAAGAGGATATTAGAAAATGGAAAGATATCCCTCGTTTTTGGATAGGAAGATCCAACATAGTAAAAATAGCCACACTCCAAAAATTTCTGTGCAGATTTAATACAATCCCAATCACAATACCATTAACTTACCTCACAGAAGTAGAGAAAGCATTCCTAAAATTCACTGGGAACCAGGAGAAACCTGGAATAGCAAAAGCAATTTTGAGCAACAAAGGCAAGGCAAGGCCATCACAATCCCTGATGTCAATTTATACTACACTGCATGGTACTGGCAAAAAAAATTCCTGAGGATCAATGGAACAGATTAGAAAATGCAGAAACAAATCCTAAGATGCTTGGCTACTTCATCTCTGACAAAGGTGCTGAAAACATTCACTGGAAAAAAGATAGCTTCTTTAATGCATGGTGCTAGAAAAAGCAGCTTTCCACATGTTGAAGACTAAAACTAGACCAATGTCTATCACCATACTCTAAATTAAAATCTAGATGGATCAAAGATCTGAATATTAAAACAGAAACAGTAGATCTGCTGGAAGAGACATTAGATAGGATTCTTGAAGACATAAGTCTAAGCAAAGGTTTCATGAAGAAAACCCCAATCAGCCAGCTTAGATCCACAGGCCCTGGTCAGTACTGCTCCCATGCAAACTCCAAGGGCCCTTGTAGGCTGGTAAACAGCTCAGTGCAGAAGCACAGGCGCCCACCATTAGATACCTGCAGCCAGCACTGGCTATGAGTATCCAAACACTCTGGGGCCAGGACTGCTGCTGTGGATCTAAGGAAGTTGCTTCGACTGAGTTCTGCTCCCATGCACATTACAGACAACATTGCATAGGTTCCTAACCAGCTTAGATCAGTAGGCCCTGGCCTGTTCCACTCTCATGCAAACTGCAAGGGCCCTTGTGGGCTGCTACTCAGCTCAGTGCAGAAGCATGGGTGCCCACCATCAAATACCTGTAGCCAGCACTGGCCAGAAAAACCAAACAGTCTCGCTTCAGAGAAATTGTATCCAGTGCCAGAAGTGCCTGGGACCACACTACCCACATATACAGAAGAAATCAGGAACATGTTAAGATGAAGAAGGAAAAGGCAATCTCTGGCATCCAACCCAAGCAGTGCAAGTCCAGGAGAGGTAAACACAGAAGAGACTGGGAGTTACACACCTGAAATGTCTGAAGTGATGTCAACTGAAGTAAAGAAACAACTTCATGAAGCTATAAGAGAAATTAGAACAGAAATTCTATCCCCAGTAAAAGAAGAAATGAGAAACATAACAAAAGAATTACTGAGCATCTCTAAAGAAGACACAGATAAAAAAATAGAGGAACTTAAGAAAATGAGGTAAACCATGAATGAACAATATAAGAGAGATTTAGAATGCATGAAACAGATTCAAAGAGATATTCAGGAAATTAAATACTCTTTTGAAAGCAGGCAAAACCACTTGAAAGAAACTGAAGATGGGCTTTCAAATCTGGAAGACAAGTTTGCAGCTTGTGATCATGAAAGGAAAGATCTCTGAAAAATAACAAGGTCTCAGGAAGTAACAATTCAATGGCTGCAAGACAACTCAAAGAAACATAACTTAAGAATTAAAAATGTGAGTGAAAAAGCAGGGGTCAAGACAAATGACATCAGGAACCTGTGTACAGAAATAATTTTGGAGAACTTCCCAAGAATGGAAAAAGAAAGTGACATTCAAATAAGTGAGGCATATAGAACTCCAGCTAGCCATAACCGAAACAAATCTACACCCAGACATATAATAATCAAGATCCCAGAAATTCAACTCAAGAACAGAGTATTAAAAGCTATTAGAGAAAAGAAACAGATCACCTATAAAGGAAAACTCATCAGAATCACAGCAGACTTTTCAACACAAACCATCAAGTCAAGAAGAGGCTGGAGTGAAGTATTGCAAGTCCTGAAAGAAAACAACTTCCAACCCAGACTGGTGTACCCTGCAAAACTTTCTTTCAAAATTAACGAAAGAACAAGATACCACCATGACAAAGAACAATTCAAGGAATTCATGACCACCAAACCAACCCTACAAAGAATACTAAAGGACATTCCACAGAGAGATAAAAAGGACCATGATCTCAGGAACAATGTCAGAGGGGGCCCATCAAGTGGGACCAGTCGATTGAATGGAGAGGAAAAATAGGGAGGCAGTGGCAGGAAAATAGCATGGCAGAGACAATGCAGTGCAAGACAGTCATAACTATTAATGTAGATGGCCTCAATGCACCAATAGAAAGAAACACAGGCAGAGTGGATCTGGAGACAGGATCCATCAATACGCTCTATACAAGAGACACATTTAACTAGAAAGAAAATTCATAGACTGAAAGTCAAAGGAGAGAGAACAATGACCTATGTGACAGGGAGCCAAAAAAAAAAAAAGTAGGGGTGG
>RJWT010054383.1:0-10298 GCA_004365215.1 Cuniculus paca
AGCACAAAGGCCGAAGAGGCAGACAGATTGGGTGGGGAGAAGAGATGAGCTTAGCCACTTTGGTATCAGGTGGCATGGCCAGAAGAGCAGAGTGGGGCTGAGGCACACACCAGGGATGCACCCCAAGTCCACACTCACTAGCTACATCCCTAGAACATGTGACATCATTCTCCCATGCCTCAGTTTCCCCCTCTGTTGAATGTAGGTTGATACCTCCACTTTAGAAGGCTGTTATGAGCACTCAATGAAATAATGCCTGTGGGTGTACAGAGCAAAGCCTAGACCATGGCAAGACCATTACAGCCACCACGATGCTATTGGAGACCACAGGCCTGAAGTAGGCCTGTGCCTGAGCTCCAGAGGACAGTGGCTGGATCCTCCTCAGGGAGAGGAAGAAGGAAGGGAGCATGCTGGGCAGGCTGTGGGCCAGTGTGGGAGGTGTAGACGGGAATTTAAGTGCACTAAATTGCATGCTGTACACTCAGAGGCCAGAATAATCTCAGGAGATAATGAAGGAAGTAAAGGGACTGAACAGTGGAGAATAATGCCCAGTATACAGTAAGTGACCCATAAATATGACAACTCATCATCCTCACCTCCCCAAGCCTGTCCAAGCTGAGCTGCCTCCATGCTGGGCCCATCCTGCCCCTTGACGGCTGAAAGGAGCTGCAGAGCTCATTCTACCCTTGGACCTCACTGGGAGACATTACAAACCTCCTGGGTACAACCCTATGGACTCCAGATCCCTGAAGTCAACCAGGGATTCCCCTCATCCTCAGCGAAAAAGCCCTTCCCAGAAACAGGTTCCCTCAGCTGCCAGATGGACAAGGTATCTGCCATGTGTGACATTGTGAAGGACAGACCTGCTAGGGAGAAGTTGGACAAGCCCTCTAGAAGCCCAGGGAAGGGCTTCCGAGCCCAGAAGAGATAGCTCTTGGGGCTGCCCTGCACTGAACTCACCATGCCAGCACCCACCAAAACTTTCCTAGTTGAGGCTAAGAAGACACTGCCAGGGCTCAGACAGCACATAACCGAATCCCTCCCACAAAAGTTCATTCTCATCTGCATACCGCCTGCCCTGGATAACTCATGACCTCCAGAAGCAACCGTGTGAAGACCACAGCCTGGCTTCCTGAGAGACACTCTGGGCTACGGGCCCTACCTACTCTCTGGCTCTGGCTCAGCAGGAAGACAATGTCTACCCTCTTGCTGGGGGAGCGGACAGTGTGTGGCTGTAACCATGCCCTCCCTGCCTGCAGCCCCGCCTGACCTCATCCCAGCTGGAGAAGCCATTCACCGATGGTCAGCACTGGCTTGGGTATGGCACTGGATAAGATGAGCCCATCGTGAGAGTCAGGGCCTGTGTTCTCGAGGTGGACATCCACCCCACTGAGGGAAGAAGATATGCAGAGCCCCCACAAGTGTGGGGAACATCCTAAGCTGGGCACACCTCAGATTCTATGTATGACAGTGACAACACGTCCCCTAGAAGAGGGCTCTGTTGATCACTGCTGTACACCAGCCCTGGCTGCTAAATGCTAGCCCTCCACTCTGTAGATAGGGGACAGGCTCTGTGGGGGGACCACTCCAAAGGCACACAGCAAGTTGGTAGATGATCCAGAAATGGTGCTCAAGACCCCTGCCCCCACTACCTCCTCCAAACAAGGTGTCATAATGTCCTGTCCTCCTTAAGAGGGCCCCTGTGATCCCCACATTTGGGCTCCTCCCTACAATCTATCACCTCCCAACACAGTGTCCCTCCATTGTACATCCTCCCTCATATACACCCCCACAGATACACATGTGCAAAAATGCACTCACCACCATACGGAAGACATGCACAAGCACATAGTCACGGACAGATGAAGAAAGCAAGATGCACACCCAAGTAGGCATGTGCACACACAGCTGTATGTCCATTCACAAGGCTCAGATCTATACAAATTGCCAGACACACAGATGCACATGCCACTGCCCACCCCCCAGCAGGAACAGCAGCAACTGTGGCAAAGACAAGAAATATGTAGATTGTACACATTCCCTTCCAGTCAGATCAGGAATCCCTTTGAGATGGCTGTCCCAGACTGAGGAGGACCCAGCTGTGACACCTGAGCATGTGAGCTCCCGGAAGACTGCCTCTATCTGAAAGGTAGACATGCCCTCCCACAGAGGGCATAGCAGTACTGAGGGCCCAGAGGGATGCCCAGGAATTCCATCTGCCTCTGGCACTCAAAGGCCAGGGAACTCTGGGAAAGGTTCCTACTCTTTGAGGGCTAGTTTCCCTGCCTTGCCATGCAGAGTAGAGACCCTAGAAGGATTCCGCATCTTTGAGCCAGCACTGTCACCCAACCTGGTCTTCTCTCGTGGTTGGCTTGTGTGGCTTCCAGCACACCTCCCTGTTCCCAGGAAGGAAGCAGGAACCAACTCTAGTTCGTGTGCTCATAAGCATCTGTGAAGAAACCTCGTCTCCCTGGCTGAGAAGCGAGCATTTTCAGGATGTGATCACTCTGATTCAGCCCCTGGGGCTCAAATGCCATTTACAGAGCAGGGTAACTCAGACAGGTACACGGCCAATCCAAGCTTTCATGCTCTCAGACAAAAGCTGGGAATGATGGTGATACTTACCCCATGGGCATTGCAGGCATGGGGGAGGTTTCTGCCTGGCACACAGCCTGTGCTGTCACCCTCAGCTTCCTGATTAGCATGAATGCCCTTCTGCTGCTCCCATCCCCACTGGACTGGGAGACCCAGTAGGCCGCACAGGTCCTAACAAGCCTTACCTGGTTATGAAACTGGAGACCCCAGGCGGCTTCCAGCGTTAGTAATCCAGAGGGACAAGGAAGTCCCTGGGCAGCTGTGCCACCTCTGGCCCTGCCTCTGCCCACCCCTCCCTCCCCTTCCTAATCAGCCTTATCTAATGGTGGAGAAAATGGCCTTGGCTACACGCCCAAGTGAGCAGATAGGAGCAGGGACTTGTTCATGGCCTGGACCTGTCCCCCACCATACTGACCTCCAGCCGCAGCCCGGCCAAGTGCAGGCGAAGGGCTTCTCACCCGTGTGCCGGCGCAGGTGGGCCTTGAGGTGGCTGCTTTTGGTGTACATCTTGCTGCAGCCAGGAAAAGTACATTTGTGCATTTTGATGAGTTCTGCCGCTGGGTTCTTGGGGAACTTCTGGCCCACAAGGAGGCCACCAGGGCCAGACCCCAGGGGTCCTGACCCAACGGGCTTGGCAGCAATGGGTACGGGGGCAATGCGCACAAACTTGGAGGGTAGGTTCAAGTTGGAGGAGGGCACCACCTGGGGCACTAGCGCAAAGGTCTGCCCCTGGATATTGACCAGGAGCTGGGCAACCTTGACGTTCTCCGGGGCCTGCCCAGGGGAGGCGGGCCCTGTGCCTGATTCCTGCTTCACAGGCACAGGCTGGATCTGCAGCAGCACCGGGATGGGCCCTTCAGGAGCAGGCCCCTCTCCTGGGCCCTGAGTGCCGCCCACACTGGCGCCACCTGGTGGAGGGGTACAGCACTCTCTCCCTCCAGAGCCAGCATGGAGGTGGTTCCTATGCTGCGCAGAGGAGAGCTGGCCACAGGCCTCAAGGTCCTTACTGTTGCTCTCTGGAGCCTCCTTGGCCTCTGGCTCCATGTTCTCCTCCAGGAACTCTTCAATCTCCTCCAGCGTGGGCTGAAAGGGCCTGGGGACGTCATCAGTGTCACCCAGAGGAAATTCAGGGAAGCAGCAATGCTCCCCCTTCACAGGCGCAGGGGCCCTCCACCAGGTCCCCCAGGTCATGGGACCACTGCTGTCCCCAGTGCCCGCAGTGCTGCCACCACCACTGCCCAATGTGGCCTGGGACAGCAGGAAATCCAAGATGCTATCCTGGCCTTTGGTGCGTAGGCCTCCACTGTAGCAGGAGCAGAGGGCTTGAGAGTCGGGGCTGGCACAGGAGCAGGGGCTGGAGGCGTCGCTGTCGTCCTCAGAGAGGGGTGATGGCAGTATGTGGTACACCTGCCGGCTGGCCAGTCTGTCTCCCAGAAAACCAACAGAGCACTTCGGTGACGAGAAGGTCTCGTCCACTGGAAGCAAGTGGTCCACCATGCTGGCCTGGCCGTGCTGCTGGTGGCTGTGGAGAGGGAATAAGGGAGGCCTGGTCAGAGGACGCTTCACTTGCCGGCGCCTCCTGGGTCTATGCACCCCCACATCCTGGCCCTCACTGCCTGCCCACGGCTTCCCATTGCCAAACGCCTTGATCCTGCCTCCATCCCGCGGGAGAATGGGGCCTGCAAGCGTTTTCTGAAATTGCACCACTTTGTTTGCAAAAGAGCCCTCTCCAGGCTCATTGCACAACCTTGGCACTTCTGGTTTCAAACAGATTTTCCAGAATTATCCTGGAAAAGAACACGTGTATCTCTGAATGACTGAGGTGAATGCAAGAGAAGAGGATGTGCGGAGGTTCTGTGGACCTAAGAATGGCCAATGTCAGGGAGCCACTGTGTGTCTGAGGACAGGAATCTCAGCTTCATGCCTGTTGTGTCACAAAACAAGGATGGGAGAATGGCTCCTTGCTCTGGCCCCGTGTAGTTAGGGCTTCTGAAGGGTTGCCAGATGGAGCAAATAAAAGTACATGCTGCCCAATAAATGTGAATTTCAGATTCTATCATTTTTAATACAAGTATGCTCCCAATATCATCGGATGGGACAGTCTTAGGTTTTAACATTATCATTTCTAAGATTCAAATTTAACTGTTCTGCTGCCTGTATTTTATTTTATTTTTTATTTAATTTAATTTATTTATTTATTTATTTATTTTTTTATTTATTTATTTTTTTGCGGCACCGGGGATTGAACTCACGACCTTGCGCTTGCCAGGCAGGCGCTTAGACTGCTGAGCTAGATTCCCCGGCCCTGGTGTTTTTGAGACAGGGTCTCACTATGCCGTTCAGGCTGGCCTTGAGCTCACTTCGTAGCCCAGGCTGGTCTCGAACTCACAAGGGTCCGCCTGTCTCAGCCTCCCGAGTGCTGGGATTACAGGAGTGAGCCACCACGCCCGGCTCTGCTGCCTGTATTTTAATCTGACGACTGTAGTTTGGAGGCAAAGAAATTAAAGAGTGACAAACACCGCCCTTGCTGCTCCATTTCCCCATATGATGAGGGGGAAACCTGCCCACAATTTAGTTCTCAGATCACCCTGAACCTCACTTTCCCCTGCTGGGAAGGGAAGAGGTAGAGCAGGGCTTAATCAAAATGCTCCCACTGCATCTGAAAGTAACTCACAGGTATAAAGTCAACAAGAGGTCACAGGGTACCCTGTATGTATGACCTCCTTGCACCTCACCACCATCTAGGAGGACAGGAGACAGGACTCCCTTGACCAGTGAGGAAAGTGGGTCTTCTGCCTTGCACCCATGGCCGCTGCGCTCCCCATGTGGGACACTCACCACCTTGGCAAGGCTCAGCTAATGCCCGTCTCCCCTCTAGCCAGTGCACTCTGCTGTGGACTCACTGTCTGTGCTGTGTCCCCAGTGCCCGGTATGACACCTGGTACCCAGCTGGGCTCGGAGGATGTTGATAGAGAAGAGAACACTGCGTCCTTTGAAGCCAAAGGCCATGCTAGGTCTGATGTCCAAAGAGAGTCAACAGAGTTAGCTATGATGAGGCCACCTCTAGACCTTTGTCCCCACCCAGTGACCATGGCAGGCTGGGTGTTTATTGAGGTTGGGGAAGGGAACTGTGCAGCGTCACGAGCCAGAGATCCTCTTGAGCCTGGCAATACCTCCACACCCACCTCCTTCTGCCTCTCGGCCTGCATTCAGCTCTGCCTGTGATCAACAGGCCACCATTGTCATCAGCTATGACCTTGGGCAAGACTTTGCTTCCCCCAAACCTCAGTTTACCCAGCCATTCCATACTTCAGTGACCTCTAACTCTCGATCCTGCTTAGGGATGCCAGGACCTTTGACCTTCATTTCCAACTCAGGAAGCTTCATGGAGCTCTAGGAAGGATATTTGGCTTTTTGGTTTAAGTACTCAGATAAGGATTTAAAACTAGATATGTTTTAAAATATACACTTGTCATCGTATCAGGTGCTGGGAAGGAGGGAAAGTAGGAGACAAGGTGAAGGGTGACCAGACTAAGCACATTCCACTCTAGGCCTCTAAGCTGGTGCTCGGCTCCTTGTCTGCAACGCTCAGCTGGGGAACCTCAGGCAGGTGGCACCACCTCTGCGTCCATCTCTGTCTGTGAGCATCCAATGAGCTCACAATGCTGCTCACTTATTACCTGCTCTACATACACCACGGGGTCAGTCAGTTCAGGCCACAAGAACCAGCCTTCACACGTGGTAAACAGTAGTCTGTCGGACCTCCCTGCTTCCTGTTCCCCACTTCCTGCTCCCCACTTCCTGCTCCCATGCTGCTGGGATGCTAAGGACTTAGGGGGCCTTCGGCCCCCCTGCGACTCAGAACAGGCCTGTTTAAAACCTCCCCTGAAATGTGACCACCAACTGAGTATTCCATGATATTAACCAATTACCACTAATATTTTAAAGTGCGACAATGGTATTGTGGCTACATATTTTTAAAATCCTTACCTTTTAAAGACAGAAATCAAGATACTTATAGATAAAATGGTATGTAAAGAAATAGTGGGGCAAATAGGTATAGTTGCATGAGTGGAAGGAAACTCCTCCAATGAGGTCCCAAAGAAATAAGACCCAATCTTCATGCTAGGCATGGTGATGTACACGTGTAATCCCAGCACTTGGAGAGCTGAGGCAGGAGGATTGCCACAAATTTGAGGCCAACCTGAACTACACAGCAAGACAGTCCAACTCAAAAACAAAACAACGACCCAGTCTCCTGGAGGCAGCACAGAGCACCTGGCCTATCTCTTCATCCCTGACTGCTCCACTGCTCATCCACCATGTGGCGCTGTCCTAGCTCCTTCCTCTGTGTGGGTTCTTCTCCCTCCAGCACTCCAGGTGGGGGCTCCTGATTTAGATCTCAGCTGAGAAGTCACTCTGTTACATCACCCTGTATTATATTCTTCCCAGCAAGCACTTTTGTGGGAAACTATCTTGGTTACGTGTTTGTGAACTTTGCTTCCTGTCTATCTCCTCACCAGAATACAAGCTGTTCTGACTGGTCAGTCAAAAATGGTCTCGCAGAATTTGCTGAATGAGTGTGAGTGAAAGGTGATTCTGGGAGCCAGGAGTGGGTCAGTCCGAGTCTGGCAACAGGATCTTATAACAGGGCTATGTGACCCAAAGGCAGGCTACTGACATACTGAGAGTGAAGAAGGACTCTAGGACTTCCCAGGGATCGGGCATTAAAGAGAGGAAGAGCCAGGGCTAAAGACGTCCCAGATCCTAAAAAACAGCAGCACGTGGCGCAAGCTGTGTTCAGGGGGAGGGGACACACTGTTCTGGGCACCATCCCTGGCCAGCCACTGGACTCCGCCCCCTCCCTCGGCCAGCCAAGCCTGCTGTTTATCCTCGCGGGGACACAGCGGCTGCAGGAACAACATGTAATTGATAACAAGCCCAGCGCCGGCCAAGGGCTTGCCATTGGGTCAGCGTGCAAATCACGGGGGTGGCGGGTGGGAGCTGCCCTTCAAAATAAGAGTCTCCACTCCCTGCGCCACCCGCAGGCCCCAAAGTCGCCAAGTCTTTCCATTCTCGCACCTGTAGGGCAGCGGGGAAGCTCCTCACCGGGCCACCCTGTCCTTGAGAGGGAAGAGATTCGAAGGGCTCACCTTCGTGGGACCGTGGGAGAAAACAGCCTCTCTGCCCTAGTGAAGAAGGGCTTTCCATGGGTAACAGCACTGTGGGGAGGGAAAAAGGAACCGGAGGGGCGACACTGGGTGGGGGTGGGCGCTCCTCTGCCACCGCGGCTGTCCTCCTGAACCATCTCTCTGATGACACGGTGTAGGGAGCTGGGAGACTATGAGCACGGGGGTAGGGGGTCGGAACCCCAGACGCGTGAATGCAGCGGGTGTGCGCAAAGAGGTGTGAGTTTTCGTCCTGTGGCTGCATGTGCGGGGGGGGGCGCGGGGTGGCTGATGTGGCCGTGCGGGTGTCCGCCGAGCGCTCGCGTGGGGAGCCGCGTGGGTGAGGACGCGCATGGGAGAGGATGGCACGGGGAGCCGGGCGGGACCCCTCCGTGAAGCCGTGGAGCGCAGTCCACTGGGCACCCACCCTCGGTCCGTGGGCCCCTCTCCGCGACACCGCTGCAGTGACCGACAGTAACCCCTGTGCCACCGCCCCCCTGCCCTCCCCCGGCCGGTCAGAGTATCCTCCCGCCCCTTCGCCGGCCAGGCCCAGCCGGACGCGGACCATATGGGAAGACCGGGGCGCAAGGCGCGCCACGGCCACGCAGGGCCGGGCGCTAAGTCAGCGGGCTGGAGGAAGGTGGCGGGGCGACTGGGGGTCACCCTGCTGGGCGCGGCCGACCCCTGCCAGCCCGGTGCGGGGTTCCCTGCTCCTCCCACATCTCCCCGAGCCCGGGACGGGGCGACCCCGAGGACCGCGGCGCCACCTCCCCGCGCCCCGGCCAGCCCCCTGGTGACACGGCCCGCGTCCACTCGGCCGTGCGTCCCGCCGCGCCTCTCCCACCTGAACTTGGCGCAAGCCTGGCCGGCGGCCAGGCCCTGGCGGTGCGGCGGCCCCGCGGCCTGCGCCGAGCTCGTGCTGGGGCCCTGCTCGGGGTCCGGCGGTGGCCGCGGCCCGAGCCGCGGCGGCTCCCGAGCTCGCTCGCCCCGCTGGCCGGCGGGTCGCTGTGGCGGAGCCCTCGGCCGCCGCCAGCCCGCCGCTCGCTGCGCTCTCTGCGCTCACTCCCCGCCGCTCACGTGACGCCACGGGCGCCGAGAAGGCTCGCAGGAGGCTCGGCCTCGGGCGCGCGCCCCATTGGCCGGCGTCTCGCGTCACGGCCCCGCCCCGCCCGGGCCCCGCCCCTCCCTGGCCCCGCCCCCGTGGCGCTAGCGCTTGCTGGAGTGGGCGCTGCGCTGGTGCTCTGCGCAGGGTGCTGGGGGATCCGCGCGCGCGGAGCCCACTGCCGGCTCCCGGCCTGTCCCTGTGCACTCGCGGTGTCCACGAGGGCCCACTGCTAAAGTTTGGTCTCCAGGTGAGAACGTGAGACTGCCTCAGGACCCACGGAAATCCCTGAGATGGTCCTTGGTGCGGTGCACTTGGGGGCAGCCGCGCTGGGGCCTGGCAGGCTGGATCTGTCTGCGCCACCCCATTACCTCTCTCAGCGTGCTACAAGTCGCTGTTTCTCCGGTTCAGTGCCAGAGAAAGTAAGGAATTTGACTGGGGGACATACTGTCAGAGAAATACGGTACATGGTCTTTCTTGTTGCCAACAATCTCAGTCGCCTTCCAGAAAGTGTACTGCACTGCCTGAGATGTGCTGACCGCTACTTCAGACCACTGGCGGTCTGTTTCCGGGGCACTTTCCTAAAGACTGCACTGTGCTTTCCCTCCTGCAAAGGCAGTTCTCCTACTGTTCTAATCCGAAGCGATCGTGACGCGCGTTTTGCCCGCAGAGAGGTAGGAAGAGCAACGCTGCGAGTGGCTTATTCAGGGAAACACGTGAACTGTGGATGCCAGGTACCTGCTGCGCCCTTTTGTCCACGTTCCAGTTGGATCCCCAGCTGAGCATTTTACAGGTGAAGAAGCCTGCTGAGAGAGAGCACATGCCTTCCCCAGTCACTCAGCTGGGAGAAAGGGGAAAGGGATGAGACGGGACAGATCCCCATAGATCATCTTATGGACACTCCAGGGCACATGGACAGACATCTCCTTCTGTGGTACTGACTTCCTTTTCCCCATGCAACTGGAGGTGAGGAGCATCTTCCCATGCCTCTCTGGAGGATGTGGCTAGAGTGGGAATTTGCAGCCAGTAGATCTGCACTGGCTTGACCCAGGTTCTGGAGACCCTCTTTTCAAGTTAGTGCCAGGGATGCAGCTCTTGTTGCCACCAGCAGCCAAACCAAGTCTTGCCCAGGGGACTTTGAGGGGATCTGTGTTGGGTATGAGGATGGTGATAAGCTTTCTAATTTACGGAAGTTCATGGCCACTTGCAGCGGTATGGCAGGCCTGGCTTGTATGGACAGAACAGGTGGATTGTGCACATCTTTTTAAAAGAAGAAACAGAAGTCTGTGAAGTTCAGTCACTCACCATTTTATCTCTGGGCAGGGCAGTGTCAGGCATTACCAAAGCACTTCCCCATCTGCCCCGCCTGCCTTTGGTTCTTCATTCTTCACATACTCTCTGTCCAATGTCTCCTGTCCCCTGGGGGAAAATGC
>RJWT010054384.1:0-10269 GCA_004365215.1 Cuniculus paca
TGTGTGCAGACTTCTCGTCAGTGTCTTGTCATGCCTCACACCAACCCCACAGTGATGATGAGGCTGCAGTCTGCAGAGAGCCAAACTGCAAACTGACAGGGTCCACCCGTGGCTGGTGGATTCAGTCCCCCCACATAATGCATTCAGAGGAGTCAGGAAGGAATACCAACCTACCCAGACTGCTAGGTCCCCAAGGGCCTGCATCTCAGCACCAGCAGGGGTTGCCTAGCTTCCAACCCAGCTCAGCACCTGCAGAGCTCAGAAGGGTGGAGACTGGGCCTCTCCCCTCAGGGGGCACTAATCTTGACCAGAAAGGTCGGAGAGGTAATAGACCTCAAGAGACTTCATATAAAGCATCTTATGTGGCTCCTGCCTTTCAAACCATGAAAACTGAAGCCAAGGGAAGTGTGGAGGAAAAGGGAGAGAGAGAGAAGGAGGGGAGGAAAATCGAACACGTAAGTACCTTCTGTGCCTCAAGGACCATGCATGTGCCCGCCCCCTCATTTTATGCTCTGGACAGTCGTATTATAAAGGCATTCTGAGCTCCAATTCGCACACTGTACTTTTTTTTCTTGGTACCAAGGACTGAACTCAGGGCCTTCACACTGAGCTATATGTCCAGAGCTTCCTTTTTTAAAATTTTGAGACAGGATCTCACTAAGTTGTCCAGACTAGGCTCAAACTTTTGATCCTCTTGCCTTACCCTCCCAAGAAGCTGAGATCATACGCTACAGTCATCTGAGATGCTTTATAAAAACACAGATTTTACATACTTCTCCTTAACCAGTCTGCCTTACTATTTACAGAAGCATAAAAGGGGAGGGGCTGAATCTGTCATGAGGAACTATTGGAGCTTGGATCTAATTGACAGAGTTTCAAAGAAGAAATGCTAAACAGGTGATTATGTCCAAGGACTGTTCCTAACAGTGACACTGGTCAGCCAGGGCCAGCAGACACAGTGGACAGAGATCAAGGGAGTAAGTAGAGCACTACTAGGGAAGAGGTTGTAAATCTGGTCAAGGCACACAGACTCCACACCCCTGTAATGAGAATCTGAGGAAGTTTCTAGGCCATGGGCAACTTGATCACAGTGGCAGAGGAAAAATCAAAGAGCAGATAAGCTTCTGGGCCAGGAATGGCAACTATACAGCTATGGACATACATGCACAGGTGGGCAAGGGCCCAACAGAGAAATAAACTGAAAGAAGGAATTTAGATCAGTGGGATGGAAGAAGGCAGAATGCATGTGTGCGGTTTGCTCACTGTTTTATCCCCACTGCCTAGGTAAGGACAGTCACCTGCTGAATACGTAGCTATGGAATGAATAAATACAGGTAGTTTAGAGGCACAGAGACATGGGTATGAACCAAGATGAATGAGTCAAGGTCCTTTTCACATCTAGGATTCAAACACAAAGGACTAGCTTTAAGTGACAGTTCTTGTAATGTTGACTAGGAGAGTAGAAGAACAGCAGCTTGTTTTCAGCAAAGGCTCTTCTTCATTACTTTTGACTTTTCTCTAAGACTTTGTTTTGGCTTCTAATTCACAAAAGCATTAAGTGATTTTGAGATACTGGAATGTGCAGTTGACAGTGGCATGAATGGTAGATCTTCTTTCTGCCTTGGGAAGAAGAAAATGATGGGTGAGATCTTTTAGTTTGGTTTTTGGCAGCGAAGAAAGGATATCTAGTGAGACTCTAAACTCAGAGGCATTCCTCCCGGGACCTCCTGCGTCACAGCCAGCAGCCACACCAAGAGCAAAGTGGCTTAACTGAACTCCCTATAAATTTTAATAACAGAGCTGGCCAAGTTCTGTGTGGCCAACAGACCTGACCACCTGAGCAGACTCCAAAATACCTCTGGATGACCAGTGAGGTCTCTAGGGCTCCTGGATAGTTGAAATTAGGTTTTGCCCTGGAAAAACTTAGCTGACCTTTTGAAATTCTTCCCAAACTAATCAATCTCCATGGTGCCAGTTGAGTGATCGTGTCACACAGTCTCTGTTAAGCTGCCCTCTGAAGGGTGGGCACTATCCACACTAGACTCTGAAGGGTGGGCACTATCCACACTAGATATACACTTTGATTGGAACATTACACAACGTATGCATCTATTAAAACATCACAGGGTACCCTCACAATAGATGTAGTTACTATTTATCAGTTAACATTAAAAATAACAACTAGATATAGGACCTCTCACAAGCAGGAGTTGAAAGGCAAATTTCTTGAACATACATCATCTTGCAAGCCTCATCTTTTTTCATAAGAACTTTCCTCTTTAAACGACATCTATCTGCTGCTAATATCCAACTAAGCAAAAAAAAGGCCCTGTTTCTATCAAACTCCTTAGCAGAAGTAATTTGTCTCATCACCAAAACACCCAACACACATCTTTAAAAGAGCTTCAAAAAGTTCTACAATTTCAATTTCATTTTCCCTTCTGATGCAAACTTTCCAGAGCCTGCCTTTCATAATGCTCTGCGAGGTAATGCACAGCTCCAAAGGACCTGACGGTTTCTTTTAATTTGCAGACATCTAAGCATGTTTATAAAACCCCACTGGTTCAAAATGCTTCCTTTTCTTATACGTCTTCCCAGTTCAAATTATGTGTTTACAGCAGCCTGCAATATACTATTTCTAAAGATAAAGCCATGTGAAAAATGGACAGAAAAGCAGCAGTATGTCACCCCCACCACACTCAGTCTCTCCCTTTGCCTGGTGTCCCCGCAGTGAAAGTCCTAACCTACCAGTGGACGGCATGAATGGCTTTCTCTGCATCCACCCAGGAGAAGCCGCTGGGTCCTTTTCACAGACAGCTTTGAGCCTCAGCGCCTGCGAACTTCCCCACCCCCAGCCAGGTCTAAGACTCAAGAACTAACTACAGACATTTCTCCTTGCTTTCTTTTAAAGACAGCCTCTCAGCTCAAAGGATCACTTCTAAATCCCAGGACACAGTGGCAGTTTTCAAATTAAAATGCAAAGCACAGGGAATAATGGTCTCTTAATGGCTAAGCTTCTAAAAATTAAGCCTTTGGCGTCCGTGTATATTTATGCTGCTCTACATGAAACAAACAGAGACTGGAAAGTGATTTAAACAAACTATTAGCCATTTCGGGCCTTGAAGCATCTTCCACGGAGAAAGACTGACTCACTGCCTAACAAAGACTAGCGAATCTCCGAGTTGACATTTTAAAAATATCTAATCACCCTTTTGGAGGAAGATATTCCAATGGCTGAAAACAGTGCCGACTGCAATAAAGCCATTCATTCACTCGGAAAACATCCAATTCTGCTTCGAATTGAGAAATATTAGCCCCCGAAGATGCAGACTTCTGGGCAAAGCTGTCACTGAGGAGGACAGGTACAGTTCAGCCAAAAGCTTAACTCCTTAAGGAGCACTGTCAGGTTTATGCAAAAAACAAACCAGTGATTTTTCTTCCTCTGGAATCCCAAAACACTAACATTCCTTAGCAAACCCCTGGGCAGCATTTAGTCCTTAAAAGAGAAAAACTCCTGCTAAAACTAGACGTTTTAGGAACAGCGTCTCCTGAAGATGGTTAGATGAAGTTCTCTCTTTGCCCTGCTTTGCAATAAGATGAGCAATGTTTTTTCTGAAATTAACTCTCTCTCTCTCTCTCTCTCTCTCTCTCTCTCTCTCTCTCTCTGTACAACGAGCCAAAATTCGTAACTGGCTGGGAGACGGATTAAACCACCATTTGCTGGTGAGAAATACTGATAAGGCTAGCAGTTGTATTTTACAACCTGAGACCTCGAACTACTCATCTACTCTGCATAGTTTCCAATGCTACGTGCTCCAACTCAGGGGAACGTTCCGGGATCTGCTACCACCGACAAATGTCCACGACAAATGTTGGGAGCCAAAGAAGTTTCCCAATCCGAAATTGCCTAAGCCCAGTGGGGGAGGAGAGGTCACAAAACCTACCGAAGATGGCACGTAGTTATCTGCCTTGGAAAACCGATCAGTTAGAAATGGACACGTTATTAGGTGGCAGAAACAGCAACCGCGGGGGAACTAGAAAAGGCAGAAACCAACGCTGCGGGCAGCGGGTACTGCGGACTCAAGCCGAGGTGCTCGGGCTTCCACCTGGCGGGACGAGCTCCCGGCCAGAGACGCCCGCGGACGCGGGGAGCCGAGGAGGCAGTTCCCATTAGAGGGCGCTCATTGGGCGGCGTAGAGCAACGGGCTCCTACCCCTGAAACGCGACCCACAGGAGCAATCAGTTCGCACTGCCGGGGCGGGGGAGAGATGCCGGGTGCCCGCAGCCCGCCGCGCCCGCGGAGTCTCCTCCGGCCGAGCCCGAGAGCGCGCGCGGGGGAGCAAAGCCCCGGTCGCCGAGCATCCGGCGCCCCGAGGCCGCGCGCCATGGCCCACGCGCGCAGCCGGCTCTGCTCGCCGCACTCAGCGCAACCCGGATCAAAATGTCCTCCCGCCCGGGAGGCTCCGGCCGTTCCGCAACCCTGACGAGAAGAGGTCCCCGAGGACCAGGCTCCAGCGGCCGGCGCCCCCAGCACTCTCGGACGCGACCTGCAGGGCCCTGAGTGCCCTGCGGGACCGCGGACCGCTTTTCCACGTAGGGTCGGAAGCTCGCCCCGGCCACAGGGCGCATGGAACAAAAGAACTTTCCCAAACTTTCCTCTCCAAACGCTCTCGGGTTTCTTAAATCTGGGCCCCGTCTCCCCAGAACTTGCATTCAGTGCAACTGAGAAGCTGGAGTGGGCAGACGGTCCCCAAAGTTCCCAGGTCACTCCTGGGGCTTGCGGAGTGCACTCGATCGCTCGCGGCCCGCAGCCGGGCTCCCGTCACCCGGCACGCTTTCCCTCCGTCCTACCCGCACCTCGCCGCAAGATCCCCCAAGGGCGACGAAGTTGGGAGTGACTTCGCGGCCTCTGTGGGCAGACTAAATTGCGATGCTGTGCCCCCTTCCCCGTGGGTCCGTGGGGAGACACTTGCAACTGGCGCATTTCTGGGGGGAAAGGAAAGGTAACAGGAAGGGGTACGGGGGGAAGGGGTGGAAAAACGAGTGCATTTGTCCCGGCAGATCCCCGGGGCCGAGCGCGGCGTCTGGGCAGGAGGATCCCCCTCGTGGTACTCCCTGGTACCCCGCGAGCTGCTCTTGTGGCCCGGGGCATCCTGACCACCGCGCGTCCCCTGCCTGGCCCACTCACCGACTCCGCCGACACGCAGGCCACCAAGCCCAAGGTGAGCAGGATCCACGCGCGCCGCATATTCCTCGGGGACCGGCTTCTCCCAGCCGCCGCTTGCAGAGAGCGAAACGAAGCCTCCTCCTGCCCAGCTCTCTGCCCGCGCAGAGGGATCCGGAGCCGAGCAGCCGCCGCGATCCGGGCTCCGGCTCGGGGCTCGGGGGCGCCCGCTCTCTCCTGCGCCTGCTCCCGCCGCCCGCGCAGCGCCCCGGGAACGCGGCGCCTTCTCACTTGTTGGTTTCTGCGCTCCGGGCGCAGAGTTGGTGCTCCAGGGAGGCTGCTCTCCGGAGCTCTTCTGCGTCTGCCGTGGTTCTACTCCTTCCCCGCGGACTCCTTCCCGCGTCGCGGCTTGATTTCTGGTTTTAAGGAATAAACTCGACGGCTCGTAATGGAGCTGAAGTTTGGGGGCCGAGCGGCGGGGGCGCGCGATCCGCGCGGCCGGAGCTCCCGGGGCGTCTGGAGAGCCGCGCGCCGGGGCGGGCTGGTGACTCGGCGGCTGCGCCCCTGCTCCTCCCCCTCCTCTTCCTCCCCCTCCTCCTCTCGGGCCTCCGCCTCCGCCTCTTTTCCTCCCGCTCCTTCCCCGCCTGCCTCCCGAGCCTGCTTCTCCCAGCTCCTCGGGCGACTGGGGGAGAAGAGGCGGCAGTGTGGCTCCCAGATAAACCGGGAGAAATTCCTACAGGATTACACCCCGATTGGCAGCTCCGAGGACCATTGGGCGTCAGCGGCTCCGCGCTGTGGCTGCTCCGGGAATGCTCGTCCGCAAGCCAGGGCTCCCCCTTTTCCCTTCTCTGCCCCTTCTCCTCCTCTTTACGCCCTTCCCCGTTTCTCACTTTGCTCTTTTTCTCCCTTGCACTTTTTTGAAGAAATATCTGTGCAGAAACGACAGACATTTAGCTTTCAGCTTGCAAGAATTACACCAGTTGGGAGACATCGCTTTGAGAGTTGAAAAAAAGAAAGTTTATGGATACCTTCAAGCAGTATGAAATACTCATAAATCTTTGCTTCGTGAAAATTGCATTTTAAAAGAGAAGACAATAAATGTGACAAATGTGTATTAAGACTGTCTCCCACCCTCCACCTCCCCCAAAAACGGGAAGTGGAGGAAGACTCCTATAAACCCCATACGCAACAGTTCCAAAGCTCATAATTTCATTAAGGGCTTAAATACCATTTCTGCCTCACACATAGTTTATGCCCCTAAGGCGTTTTTATAGGCTTCATTTCCGATAGTGGTGTTACCGTTTGGAAGCTACAAATGGGCCAATTTGATGAGAAATTGGACAGAGATCCTGAGTAATAACAGATTTAAGGGAATTTCAGAGAAAAGGATAAAGTAATTTCTAGCTTGAAGACAATAATGAAAATTATTTCTTGAGTGGAGGTAACTGAACTGAAATATTCTGTTGCGGAGTTATGTTTCCTTTCAGTTCAATGCCTATGGTATGCTACAGAACATAGCAAATGCATATTCCTTTCTTGCCACCATTTTTTTTCTCTGTGATTCAGGGAATAAATGAATTATGAAGCCATTCTGCACCTACAACGCCCACTGCAAGAAACTAGGGGGCCTCTTTGTCTAGTTCACCACTGTTTCCTCATTTCTGATACACAGAAACACAATACATGTATATATACAGGGGTCGAACCCACGACCTCAAGCTTGCCAGGCAGGCGATGTGCTGCTAGCTATATCCCTGGCCCTCCTGAATAATTTTTGTTCTGCAGCACAGTCCATACCACATAAAGAGTTCTGAGCTCTTAAGATAAACAGACGCAAACTGGACTATTAGTAAACTGGACCCTTCATGGGTTGAGCAACTGGACGAGATGAGAAAACTTCTGAAATGAGGTTCCAGAGGAAAATGACCAGTGTGGAAGAAATGCAAAATGCCATAAATTTTCATCTTTATCTTCAAAAAAGGGACCCAGCCCACTTTCTACCTCTGTCAGCCCCAATCCGTGAAATAAACCAGAATTGCAGGAAAGTGAGACAATGCATTCACTTGCTTGTTCTCCGTGATCGCTGTTTATAAGGACAGGCACCTCACAAGGCACACAGTGACTGAATCAGCTTGGGCAGGTGGTGATAAAAGTGAATGAAGAGGCTGATGACACATGTTTGCAATCCCAGCACTCTCCAAAGCTGAGGAAGGAGGATCCTATATTCAAGTTCAGCCTGGGTAATTTGGCGAATTAGGGAAACCTTGTCTCAAAATAAAAAGCCTGGGGGTGTAGCTCAGTGTGAAGCCCTGAGTTCAATCCCCAGGGGCAGGGGAAAACAAAAGAATGCAAAAAGGATGCATCTTCCAGTCTCCCTGAAAACATGCTCCGAAACTCTTGCTATTTGTAAGACTTTCTGTGACTTATTCTTTAAAAATGATGATGCAACATTGAAACTACGTGCTCAGGGAATTGATGCCATTTTGAGTGTTATATACTATAAAGTATAAGAAATCAAATATCCAAAATCTTGGGTAATGCAACAGTATGAAAAACACACACGAGTTGGTTACAAATAGGTCTCTTGTGCTGGTGTGGATGGAGGCAAGGGACAGAGGATGTCCTCTAGTGTTAGGGACATGTCTAAATTTGAAAATAAGGAAGACATGTTTATATGTTTTGTTAATTGGGTAAAAAACTGGTGGGAACTTAATTTTGACAGAATAGTTTGTATTATATCTAGTACACTAAGGGTAGCTTCTGACAAACTGAAGTTTATTTGCTACTCTGGTTTCTGGTCCTCCAGTGTAAGGACTGTGCTTTGGGGAGTATGGCAAGTCAGCTTCCTCAATGGCTTCCCAGAGAAAGTCACTGATTGCTGATAAAGTGAACATCTGCTTCAAAAATCTCAGAAGAAAATATATAAAATCAGCACAACATAGAGACTAAGACCCAGAAATTTGAAAAATAGGAATTTTAAAGAACCACATCAATGGAAAAATAGAAATGAAAGCTACTGAAACAGTTTTTAACCTAAGCGGATACAATAGACCCTGATATCTAATGATAGTGCATTATAACCGTGAACAAGCAGGTGCTTTGTCCCAAAGTGAGCTGTCAGAGTAGGAAAAGCTACAAAAGAAAAAAAGATACCACCACATTGTTCTCAGTTGCTATTCCACTTGCCACCGCCTGGCATCCTAGCAGGGGTCAAGGCTAACAATCCATGGAATAGGATCAGCCCTGACAAAATTAACTTGAAAGATGATAGAACCTGAGGGTAACAGGAAACCCAATCAAGCCAACTATTAATTACCTACTGCTAATAATGACAAGTGAGCTGAGGCCATGATAAAATCTACAGACGATCCAAGAAAAAAACCCTAATTTTAGCCTCAAATTTTCCACTCTTCTTTTCTTTCACCTCCATCAACCCTTTGCAAGGGAAGTTAACTGATTTGAGTTTTATAAACTGATATGGTGCTTATATTGGGGAGAAAAACTATCATATTTTAGACAGAAGGAAATAGACCGGAAAGTCAAGGAGCTGTATAATGCATAAATTATCCTGAGTAAGACAGGAGATAAAACACTTAGATGGTATGGTTTACAAAAGTGTGTTATGGTTCATAAAAGGCTGGCAAAACTTGGCCTTCGTTTGGTCAGTCAACATACAGCACCTGACTCATTTGCCAGGTACTCATTGGTTAGATATATGAAGTTTCTTGAACCATGTTAGAGTTAATGCCTTCTTAAACTAATGTTTGTTCTTAAATCATAAGTCTGTGGTTAAAGTACATGACAAATTTCATCCTAAAATCACAAATGATATTTAAGAAAAGTGTATTTTATACAATACGTAATTCTTGGGCATCAAACATTCTCCTAAGATCCATACATGGATATATGAATTTAAGAAGGTATCGCAAAGTTGTCCTCAAATTATTAGGCAGCATTTGTATATATTCAGTTGTACTGGAAAAGCTCATCATGGGTGATTTTATGTAAAATGGTACTTTTAAAAAAACAGACACTAATTGTTTATATTTATGTTGTAGAGAATGCTATTTTGATATATATATATATGTCTAAATCAAGCTAAGAAACATATGTGTTAGCTCACAGTCACTGAGCATGTGTTGACAACATCTATATCTCAAATTTTCAAAGATACAGTATATTGTTGTCAACCTAGTCACCATGATGTGAATAGATCTCTTAAACTTATTCCTCTTATCTAAGTGAACTTTCGTATCTTTTGGAAACATCTCCCCTTAATCCTTCTTCTCACCCCCAACCTCTGCTAACCACTACTCCACTCTACTTCTGTGAGTTCAACATTTTTAGATTCCACATATATATGAGATCATATGGTATTCGTCTTTCTGTGCCTGGCTTATTTAACTTAACAGAAGGCCCTCCAGATGTCATCATAAATAGCAGAATTTCCTTCTTTTAAGGCTAATAGCATTCTACTGTGTATATAGAACATGTTTCCTTTATCCATTCACCTGTTAGATAGTACTAATATTATTACTCTCTGTGGACTATTACACTAATAGCAGTTAGCTATAGAGACTGTGACACCGTTCCCTCCTCTCCAGGAGAAGTCTTCTCTGCTACATACTAAATGGTTGCAATCCTCCTTATTCACATCTGTAGACCAGGTCTGGGAGTAAAGGGGTAAGTGATTAGTGGGTGAGCAGCTAATCAGAGTCATTTTTCAGATTATTTGAACCAAGGAAATCAGAATCTAACTTGATTGCCATTGACCCGGGCATCATTCAAACCCCGTAAGGAATCCTGGTACACTAAAACAGAAAAAGTTGATCTATAATGGAAGGAATAAAATAAGTAAACAGAAAGAACAGAAGCAGATGTGTGGCTCCAAAATAAAGTAAGTTTTTGACTTTTTTTTTCAGTTGCTTTTCCAGCTTCTTGAGATCCAGACCAACTTTGTTCCTTTAGGGTCTCCATGATACTCTGGTATCCTTAAGGTAAATTCTTCCTTTTTCTTTAGCGAATTTAAGTTAGCTTCTGCTCCCAGTAAACAGATGATCTCAGACAGTGATAAACATGAAAATGAGGCAGAGTTCTAACTACCT
>RJWT010054385.1:0-10292 GCA_004365215.1 Cuniculus paca
AGAACCCTTATGATACTATTTGTGGAAAGGTGCAAACACTGTAGAAAATAGAACTTCCCCAAAAAATTCACATTTGAATTACCATATGATCCAGGAATTCAACATCTGTGTATACATATCAAATTATTGAGACTAAGATCACAAGTAAATTTATGAATTCTCATGTTCATTATTCCATTATTCACCACAGCCAAGACATAGAAACAACCTAAATATTTATTGATCTATGAATAAACAAAATGTAGTACACACAGAGGAATATCATTTAGACATAAAAATGAAGAAAACTGTACAATCTTTAATAATATAGATAATCCTAGAAAACAATATGCTGTATGAAATAAACCAGTCACAGAAGGATATACATTTTGTGAAACTCGTACATAGTGTATTTTGATTCACATAGTCAATGTTTTAGAAGCAAACAACAGAATGGGGTGGTCAGGAGCAGGGGAAAGGAGAAAGGGGGAGCTGTCACCTAATAATTTTGAAGTGATACAGAAACAATTCCAGAACTATGCTGTACAAAGTAAGGCTTATAGTTAAAATCCAGCATTGCACACATATAAATTGTTAACAGTAGATCTCACACAGAATATTCATATCAAAAAAAAGAAAAGCAGAGGGATGGGAACAGAAACCTGCATTATACCCTTAGCAAGCCTCGTGAAGATGGAGACAAAGAAACCAAAGACATATGAGAAGAAAACGAAAAGGAACATAATGATGTCTAACTTCTTTAGAATGAGAAAACTTTTCTAAACTAGAGTTTTTACATTTTTATGAAGGAATTAAAATTTAAATATGCCTCCATATTGTAAGAAGTTTTATACCCCAAAATAATACTTAGCCTTGATGATATATTAATATCCATCATGTAGAACACATGGTTTCATGATGTCACTTTAACTGTTTCATGTGTAAAATTTTTTTTAAAAGCCTGTACATTCATATTAGTGAGTTCTACCGCTCCTTTTAAAGCACATATATTGGATTGTCATTGTTTTCTTGTTATTACAAACTGCTATAGTCTCACCTACCTTTTCTGCTTGTAAAGTATAGATCTGGATTCCTTAATATTAGAAATAAGCTTTTTTCTTTTACCTAATACAGTGAATATTAATAACTTGTGAGGTGCTCTTGAAATCTTAAATTTCAGCACCTCTGATGAAATGACTTACATTGTCAAGCTGATATTAATTAGTACATTGATTCAGTCACTATTCATCATGGCCCAAAGCAGTTTTAAACCTTGAGTATTTTCCCATCGCTGAATAGTTTTTGCTAATTGGAGCATGAACAAAACTCCTTAAAACGGTTTGCATTTGTTTCTGAAATAGGACAGAGTTGACTTTAATACATTTTTTCTCAAGTAGCTCCAAATTGAAGGACTTTGTCTGATTTATGCCTTGCTCTAATTCTGTAAGCAAAATTTAGAGCTCTCTTAAAGACAGAAGAAATACATTTTTGTGTAATTATGTCTGTGTTTCTTCTATTTTTTATTAAATGAAAGCATGTGATGATGTCATTTAAAGTGCTTTGATCCTCCAATGTCCTATGATTGCAGAAGTTTCATCATGCCTTCTTAATATTGCTACACTAGTATATTAACCAACTTACAGAATAGGCACTTCCTTTTATTATAGAAAGAGCCAGCTTACTCTTTACAATACATTGACTCATGATAATATATTTTGCATTACCAAGCAGCTAAACTGTTTTTTATTACCAAGCAGCTCAACTGTTTTTTCATATCTTCCTTAATTCATAGTCGTTGAAAAATGTGCTACTTAAAAATTAAATGTCTTAGAGGAGTGAGTAAAAACATCCAGAGAAATCAAGGCATCTATTAGCCCATAGTTACATAACACCATGAACTGGCTTTATCTACTGAAAAGATGGTTTTTATTTCATGGAAAATTATGTTGGGATTTGCGACTGGAATTTAAGGAGTCAGAGTAATGTAGTAAATTAAATATATGTTTATCTCTTTCTGAGAAATTAAGAAAATGAGGATCTGAGAATGAACAGTCTATGTTAATTGTCTCAGGCTCTGTGAGATACAGTGAAAATATTCAAATGAAATACAGTTTGCAGCTATAGTCTTCCTAGGACTGAGTGCTAACAAAAACCCTAGCTGTAGACTATGATAGCAATGCAACATGCATATAAGTATTCAGTGTGTGTGAGTAGGTCTTGGGGATCTAATGATATATTAAGTTATAATTTGACTCCTCTAAGAGCTGCCTCTTCAAGAATTAACCAATTTTCTGAACTCCAGCCTTTTCTTAAAACACTAAACTGTGTCTTATACAAGGAAGAAAGGAAGGAATATTATGACATAAAGCGGGCTCCAAAACTTCTTTGCAACATATGCCTTGAAACATTTCTTCTTATTTTCCTCCTTCAGCTGTTAGCATAGTTCTACACCAAACACATGAAGACTGTTCAATTTTCTGGGCTTGTGCTCACTTTGGCAGCATGTATACTAATTTCCTAGGCTTCACTAAAAATATTACTACTTAGTTGCCTTTAATACATAGCATTGGAAGATTGGAGAACAGTACCAAAACGATTTTTGACTTTATGTAATCTAGGACAAGACTCCTCACACCCAATTGCATTTTTAGAATTACATAAATAGAGGTAAAAAATAAAATATTCTTTTATACTACGTACTCAGACTACAAAGGGAATCTGGGAGTAGGGGTTTGGTTTTCCAATAAGATGTTTACCTTTAGAATCTTTAAACTAGATTGAAGATGCAAAACAGCCCAAGATAGTTTAGATAATTTTGCCATTCTTTTTAAATCAGTAAAGACACACATTTAAGTAGGCTGTAATATGACTTAATCTTGGAACTACAGAATTATAGCCCAAAATAAATATTTGCAAAATATGCATTTCACAGCGAAAACCTAAAAAGTCAACCCCAAAAGGCAGTATATGTAATTAATTTATTTAAAAATCCTAATTTTTAATTAGTAAATTTGTTTTATGATTCTCAAAATAGATGAAGATGCAAGTTAAGATATTTTAATTATTTACTTCTTAAGAACCAACTGATTTATTCTCAGTGGTCCCATTCTTTGTTTTCTTTTTCCTCGTTTCTGGAAATTGCTCTGATGACCACAGTTAATAAGGTTGCAACGCTATCGCACTGGCATGAGAGTGTGGCTAAACCGTACTGTTCTCCTTGAGGATGAGATATCCCTTATAGAGGACCAACAGTATCACACTGTTCACACAAAGCCATTGTGCAACTCACAAAATACCAAACGTTTCACCATTTTACCAAATGTGTAACTACAGTTTTACCCAATTGCAGCATTATCCTTCTAATTTGCCCTTCTTACACATTACTGAAGATACTCACTAAAAGTTTGCCCAGCTTTCTGTCAATAATCTAGAGGGAAGTTCTGCTTTCTTAAATGCACCCAAAAATTTCCAAACCAAATCCTGAAGCCTTAAAATCTTTCTTCAATTATAAGTAGAACATCCGTAACCCAAATATTCAAAACTCAAAACTTTTCAAATAACTATAAACTGTCAAAATGGAAAATTCCCCCAACAGATCTCACGTGACAGGTTGCATTCAAAACAAAGACACGTTAAAAATAATATATAAAAGTACCTTCCACTTATGTGTTTGCAGTTTGTATGACAAGTCAGTGACCTTTGTATTTAGACTTAAATATTTAGAAGAAGGAACCTACTCTTACTAAAACACTCCATAGTTTTTCATGTATTTTGTTGTCTTGCAGTGAGTAACAAACTCACTTTGCTTAATGACAGACCTGTAGTAGTCCTTCGCTGAATAATATTGAAACATTTTGCCAGAAGTGGACTGCGGCTCCACACTGGCCCTAGTAGGTGGCATCACGTGTTAAATACATTTTTCATCTTGGAGACTCTAAAGCTACCAAGTGGATTCACAAACAATTTGTAATAATTCACAACATCTGTTGCAAAGATGATACATGACACTGCCAAGATTACCAAAACCTTGGGCCCGCCACCAGTTTCATTTCTCAGCAAGCCAAGTTATATGGAAACCAAATTACCAAATTTTATCCAGTATGTATATTTTTCTTTTTGGTACCTGGAATCAAACTCACAACCTCGTACTTACCAAACAAGTGCCCTGGCACTGAGCTACATCCCCAGCCCCCTTTTTGATAAAGCATGACTCATAGCCAACAGAGATGGGGAAATATTGAAAAAAGTCACCTGAGCAAGGATATGGCATCATTTGGATGGAGAACATCTTCTTCAAAGTGAAGTGTCCCTCTTTTAGTTTAAAGGTAATTTACTGACTTTTGCTTTATTTCTGAATGTATATTCATTCTTCAAGGAGTTAACCTATTAAATTAGGTTAATTTTGCTCTTAGAAGATCTACTTCTCTCTTATGAAAATAATTGTGTACTGCTTCACAGGTTAAGTTTCTCAAGGTCTCTCAAGGACCATATATGCAGATACCTAACTTTTTCTACCTACATCTTTACTTTCTATGAGTCAGAAAGGATTTCAAACATGTAATAATGGAACATAGTTTAGTTTATGATGGTAGGGGTAATGGATGATACATTATGCTAACTTGAGAAGTTTAGAAGTTTAACTAAGTGATTCAGGAGGAGACCAGGATTCTTACTTTGTAAACATCCTGAGCCTGTGCAAGAGGAGGGATCTGAGATGGTGTGAGTGCTACACTCACCTTGGGGAGCTGGTATCCTGCTTATAATGTAAGAGAGAAGAAGAGACTTGCTCTCCCTACCTTTTGCTTTTAATAATTTTGCTATTTTTCTGCTGCCTTGTAATGTTGCCCCTGTGCTGTGCTACCCTGCCTCGGAGCCAGCTGATTACAGACTGAATCATCCACAAACTGTGAGCTAAATAAACCTTTGCTTCCTTAATGATGAGTGTCAGCTATTTTTTCTTAGCAACAAGAGAAATGTAACCAAGATAGTCAGTCTGTTACTAGTCATATAGTCTACAAAGGCATTTATATAATTTAGTTCTTATAGGGTCTATGTTTCAAGTATGTCCCAACCTAAAACACACAATTGTTTTTTTTTTTTTGTATTTTCAATCAGGATATACATTGCTATGTGACCTCACAAAAATGTGACATTTTTTAAAAAAAATTCTCTTTCTGTGGTTACCTTTTCTTTTTTTATTTCACATACAATAAACCCATTAACTGTCTTCTATAAATAAAATTTCTAATTATTTCTTTTATCTCTGTGAGTACTGACATTTCCTAGTTATCAATTTAATTTTTACTCCAAATTGTTCCTTGAAGCTTCTCTCTATTACTCTTAGCTATTTTCTTACAGCCTCTCTGTGCAAATCTCTTATAAAATTCTTCTCAAGTATAAACATAATCACTAGTCTTCATTTCCTAGAGGAAGAAAAAAACAAAGATTGTGTGTAATATACTTAGAAACTGAGATTGAACACTGTAGTTAAGAAAATAAATGACAGATTAAATTCCTCTTAGTGTCCTTTAGTTATATAAATTATGATAATGAGTTTTTAGTCTATATCTAATTTCAGTGTAGTGTATAACTTGGTTCTAAATATTGCAGTGTTATATTTCATTTATAATTGTTTGATCTTTTTCCTATGCTTTCCAAACATATACCACATAATCTGTGAGTTAAATTTTAAACTGTCAAGATTATATATAAGTATATATATAGCTAGCTAGCTAGATAGATATCCAATCTATGTAAATTCTAATGGAATGCTAACAGGCTTTTAATCTATAAAATATCTTAGTTGAATAATTTGTCTAACTTCATGAATAGAATTGATACATTAGACTAAATTAGCACTAATTTAACATACATTTAAAATTCCTCCATGGGGATTAATACCCTGTCATTTTTGTCATTTTAACTGAAAAATATCCTTTCTAGTGATAATCAGAAGTGTTTTTTCTTTACTTACTATGAAATAGTCAGAAATATTCAAGTCTAAACTACTAGATAAGAAAAGAACTAAACACTGAGGTTGACTTGTGTTGTAATAACTGAGATCTGTTAATTGCTATTCCTCAGAAATACTTTCTGAAATGTGTTTAATTTTGGTGATGAAAATGTTACATTAAATATCAAGCATGCAAACAGAAAGGATGGTTATATTGAGGGGCTTATATTTCATGACAATACACATTCTAGAACTTATAGTGTATAAAAGTTAAAAGTAGTGCAGAAATAAATCTGGAATCATGAATGTGGTGGATTTCTGACAGATGTGCAGTGGATATCTGAGAATTTTATGGTCCAATAGTCCATGTTCTAGGTGTAATATCATTTAATACATGCATATAGGACCCCTCCACACCCAGAGGAGCTCAGCAGCCAGTGGGAGTGTCAGTGACCCCAACCCCTACACACTGGCAGGAGACCTGATGGCTCTTCCCTCACCTGGAGTACGAGGGAAGGCCTATGAGAGCATGGGTGATTCCCCACCTCCACCCAGAGGATCACAGGTGGGCCTCCAAAACCTCAGTGAAACAGTAGGGCTCCAACTTGGGTGCACACATGGACAGATGGGTCTGGCAATCTGGAAAAGTCTGAAGCTGCAGTAACAATATAAGCCAAGTGTTGGTTCACATCAATATTCCTAAACTAGTTAACCCAGGAAGAATCTAGGACACACCCAAATGGCCTTGCAGGAGGAATTCAGGTGACTGGCCACTCCCCCACACTGTGGGATTTGGCAACTGGGTGAATGTCAGTCACAGAGGAGGACCCTGACTAAGATACACACAATGGACAGATGAGATTAGCAGGATTTAAAACACTGAACAATGAACCAAATGGAGAAAATGAAAAGAACAAGCAAAATGCAATCTCAGACTCCCAGCCCGTCTGGAACAAGTACAGGAGATATTGACAAAGAAGACACTGGAAGGCACATACCTGAAATTTCTGAAAAGATAGCAAGTGAAGTAAAGCAGCAAATCCATGAGGCTATGGAGGAAATCAGATCAGAAATATTTTCTCAGGTAATAAAAGAAATGAAAACATTAATGAAGGAATTGCTCAGCATAACTGGAGAAGACATAGATTGAAAAAATACAGGAACATAAGAAAATGATGGAAACTTTGAATAAACACTATAGAAAAGAAATAGAATGCATGAAATAGATTAAAAGAAATATCTAGGATATTAAATATTCCATTGAAAGCTGGCAAAATGGATTGGACAAAACTGAAGATAGATTTTCAGACCTAGAAGACATGATTGTAGCTAGTGATCATGAAAGGAAAGATCTGCTACCAATAACAAGGGACCATGAAATAAAAAAAAAAAAAATCAATGGTTCCAAGACAATGGAAAGAGAAAACAATATACAACTGGTAGGTATCAATGAAAAAGCAAGAGTCAATAAAACAGACTTAAAAAACTGTTTGCAGAAGTAACAGGAGAAAATTTCCCAAGCATGGACACAGAAACTTATATGCAGATAAGTGAGGCGTACAGAACTATAAACAGCCATAACCAAAATAAATTTACACTCAGACATATAATAATCAAGATCCCAGAAATTCAGCACAGAAACAAAATATTAAAAGCTGTTAGAGAAAATAAACAGATCACCTATCAAAGAAAGCCCATTAGAATAATGGCTTACTTCTCAACACAAACCCTCATGTCAAGAAAGCTTGGAGTGAAGTATTTCAAATCCTGAAAGAAAACAACCTCCAAACCAGATTGATGTGCCATGCAAAACTGTCTTTCAACATTAATGGAGATATAAGATACTTTCATGACAAAGAACAACTGAAGAACCAAACCAACCTTAGATAGACTACTGAAGGATAATCTAGACCAGGATAAAAATTACCACAATTTCCAGAGCAACAGCATAAAGAAACCACCAGACAGGGCAAGTAATTAAACAAAGGGGAAAAGCAGGGAACCAACAGCAGGAAAATAACATGACAAAGATAGGCCAATACATACCAGTTATAACTATCAATGTAAATGGCCTCAATTCACCAATCAAAAGAAACAAAGTGGCAGAATGAATCAAGAAATATGATGAATATATGAAACACATTTAACTCAAAAAGAAACTCAGACTGAAAGTCAAAGGGTGGAAAACAATATTCCATGCAACCAGAACCCAGGAAAGAGTAGGGGTAGCTATCCTGTTTGCAGACAATGTTAACTTCAAACCAAGCATGATCAAAAGAGATAAAGAAGGTCACTACATACATTTTAGGGGAAAAATTCAAGAGGAAGAGATAGCAATCATAAATATATATGTATCATATATGTGTGTACCCAATTATATAAGACAAATATTAACAGACATGAAAAATCAAAAACATAACAGGGGACATTAATATCCCACTGTCACAAAAAGATAGATGAACTAGACAAAAATTCAGCAAAGAAATAACAACTGATTCTAACAATTGAACAAATGGATTTAACAGATATTTAGAGTGTGTTCCACCCAGAAACATCAGAATACACATTCTTATCAGGTGCACATGGAATGTTTTCTAAAATAGACCATCTACAAGCCCATACAACGTGCTTAAGGAAATGCAAAGGAATTGAAATTAACCCATATATATTATCTGATCATATGCATTTAAATTGGAAATTAATGGCAAAAGAAACTGCAAAACCTACATAAAAATTTGAAAATTAAGTAACATCCTCCTGAACAGCCAATGACTCACAAATGAAATTAAAGGAAGAATTAAACAATATCTGCAATCAAATGAAAATGCAGACACAACGTACTGGAACCTGTGGGATGCAATGAAAGGAGTCCTAAGACTGAAATATGTAGCAGTGAATTCTCATATCAGGAAAACAGAGCAAGCAAAAATAAACAACCTAATGCTGCACCACAAGCTTCTAGAAAAAGAAGAACAAGTCACGTCCAAAGCTCACAGCAGAAATTAACACAATTGAGACTAAGAAAACAATACAAAGAATTAATGACTCTAAAGAAATAGAGTTGGTTCTTTGAAAGAATAAATAAAACTGACAAACCTCTAACCAATCTTATCAAGAAAATGAATGAAAAACATCAAATTCATGCAATAAGGAATGAAAAGGGCAAAATCACCACAAATCTTTAGAGATCACCAGTATCTACTTTGAAAATCCTTACTCACATAGGCTGGAAAACACAGAAGAAATGGACAGATTACTAGAAGCATATGAATGACCAAAGCTAAATAAAGATGATATAAAAAATTTGTATGACACAATATCAGTTACTGAAATTGAAAACATGATTAAAAACTTACCAATGAAGAAAAGTCCAGGTCCTGATGGATTCATGACTGAATTCTATAAGAAATTTAAAGATTTATTGCCAACATTCTTCAAACTCTTTAAGGAAGTTCATGGAGAAAAGTATTACTCTGATACAAAAACCAGAGAAAGACACAACCTAAAAGGAGAACTACAGGACAATCTCCCTAATGAACACAGATGTAAAAATTCCCAATAAAATACTACCATACAGAATGCAACAGATCATCAAGATTATCCACCACGACCAAGTGGGATTCACCTCAAGGATACAGAGTTGTTTCAACATAAGTAAATCAATAAATGTATTAACAGAGCCAAGGACAAAAATTATATGATAATCTAATATATGCAGAAGAAGCTTTTGACAAAGTCCAGCAACCATTCATGATAATAACCTTACAGAAAACTGGAATAGATTGTTTTTATCTCAAACTGATAAAATCCATCTATGACAAACCAACAGCCAGCATTGTATTAAAAGGTCAAAAACTGAAAGATTATAAAAGAAATAAAAGGAATAATGACAGGAAATGAAGCAGTTAAATTATCATTATTTGTAAATGACATCTACGTAGAAGACCCCCAAAAACTCCACTAAAAAACTGCTAGATTTAATAAGCAAACCCAGTAGCTGGATATGAAATCAACACTCAAAAATCAGTAGCATTTGTACACAAATAACAAGTTCATTGAGTGAGAAATCAGGAAACAACATCTTTCACAATAGCATCAAAAAAATGAAATACCTAGGAATCAATGTATTGAAAGATGTAAAAAACCTATACATTGAAAACTACAGTACTTGGAAAAAGGAGATTGAACAAGATATCAGAAGTTAGAAAGAAGATATCTCTTGCTCATGGATAGAAAGAACCAACTTTGTAAAAATGACCATACTTAAAAACTGTTACACAGATTTAATGGAATCCTAATCGAAATACTTTTAGCATACCACACAGATATAGAGAAAACATTCCAAAACTTCATTTTGAAA
>RJWT010054386.1:0-10297 GCA_004365215.1 Cuniculus paca
TCTGGGCTACAAAGTGAACCCAAGGCCAGCCTGAGCTGTATAGCAAGACCCTGTCCCAAAAAGACAAATTAATAGCCCAATACAGGCAACTTATTGAGGTCTGGTGTCAAATTTTATAAAAAAGGGTCGGGGGAAGCTCAGTGCAAAGGCTGTGGGCTTAATGCCCTCCTACACACACAGGGACTGAAATTGTTTTTGTTGCCTTTTTTTTTTTTTTTGCGGCACTGGGAATTGAACTCATGACCTTGTGCTTGCCAAGCAGGCGCTTAGGCCACTGAACTAGCTCCCCAGCCCTTTTTGTTGATTTTTTGAGACAAGGTTTTACTACATAGTCCAGACTGGCCTTGACCTCACTTACATAGCCCAGGCTGGCCTCAAACTCTCAAGAGATCCTCCAGTTTCAGCCTCCAAGTGCTGGGATTACAGGTGTACACCATCATGCCCAGCTTAAGACTGAAAATTTAAGTTTCCAATCTTACTCAACCTCTGTTACTAACACATAAACCATGAATGATCACTCATGGAAGCCTTTTTAGAATACCATGAAGGGCTCAATTTCTAACAGAAGGAAACTGGTCACATAAGCCACTTAATAAGGAATATGGCACCCTCCAAGATCAATAAAGTTCTCTGCTCCTTTCCTGACATTCCAGGAATACTTTACTAGAGGCAAGAATATAGCTCAGTGGCACAGTGCCTACATGGCAAGCACAGGTCATGAGTTCAACTCCTGGTATTAAAAAAAAAAACAACCTGCTAGCTCCATATTGGTAACTTATTTGGAGACTCAATATCAAATTTGTTTTTTTGGGTACCAGGAGTTGAACTCATTACCTCGTGCTTGCCAAGCAGGCACTTACGCTGCTGAGCTAAATCCCCAGCCCCAATGACATCAATTTATAATGAGCCAAAATAAGCACTAAAAAAAGTTAAAATATTTGAAAATATGAGTACATGGCACATAGGATAAATCGTTCCTTGACACTACTATGTATGTACACACACACAGGTACATATATATACGCCTACATACGTGTGCATGTGCACCCTGGGAAGCAACATACAATGTATCTCTTCCAGTGTGTCAGTCAAAAGACTTAAATACCACTGACTTATGCACTGAAGTACCATTAAGCTAACCAGGCCTAGAAGCCAAAACTGTACTGGCCTGCTTGACGAGATACAAGTTATTCATCTCTTGTAGCTGCCAAACTCAACATGTGGTGCCCTAACCTAACTCATGCCTTGCCTTAGTCCCAGTATGAAAGCAATCAACATTTCAACCTTTACATTCTCACAAGTTATTTTTCCTCTTAGCTGCATGAATTCTTCTTCCCATTGTACTTAGGACAGGTGTTAAACATCCCAACTCTTCTCATTCAAGCAGATTCAGAGTAGTAAATTTAGTATTCAGAAACAGAAGTAGCTCCATTTGGGAGAGAAAAATGGTATCCAGCAAACCAGTCCTAAATGACTGACTAGTGAAGAACAGATATGTAACTAGTGACTCTTCAGTAGTTGAGATCAGTATCAATTCCAGCATTTTTAGCATAGATAGGAGAAAGGGAGGGAGAACGTCATATAATCGGTGGATCCTGTGAAGACTAAAGAGGAAAGGTCTGTAGTGATTTAGAATCTGAGCAGGTCTCTTTGGTTGAAAAACTATCTAGGTTAACTCAGCATACACTAGCCTGCAGCCTTCTGAAATGGGTGCAGGCCAGCCACCTTCTAGATTTCAGCCCTGTAAAGCAAAAAGGGGTAAATAGGGCATTTAATGCAAGTTTTGTAAATAACATTAAATTCACATTTAAATATTTTGGTATATACTTACACGGTGCTCCAGTATACATGATGGAGAAGAGATTTATTCCAATTGTGCAGGCATAAAAAACTGGCAAAGCTCGCAAGCCATTAGGAACTGGGTCTGCCTATAAAACATTAAGATCAATATCTTAAAAGCTATAAAAGTTAACCCATTTCTTGAGAAACCTGTAACAGGGCAGGTTTGAGAAATTCAGTGCTAACAATGATCTCATAATTTCTGAGGCAAACTGGGCTTTTCCTCCTTTTGCTCCCAGATGTCTAGCTAAGAAAACTAAGTCAACTTCTACTTAAAGATGGCCTTTTCCTTTGCTATTTTTAATTAAATTATACCAGTGACTGATAACATCCTCAGTAAGTTTCAGTACCAACTTCCACGATACCTGAAATTCTTAAGTAAACCTTAACAAATGCCTGAGGATAAAAAAAAAAAATGCCTGAGGATGTACTAGACATAAGGGATCACAGAAATAGACTATGAGACGCGAGAATATTCCTTACCTGACCTTATGCTTCAAACATTAAAAATAAAACACGTAGCATGTATCTGCGTATCTGGCAGACATAGCATTACCTGTATAATCAGTGCTTTATCTAAGCGCAAAGATAAAAATCAAACGCTCCCTAAGTCACCCACTCAGTCAAGAACTATTCTAGGCCCTGAAGCACAAGAGGAAATGTGACCAAGTAAGTCCCCATCCTCATAGAACCGACATTCCAGCCGGGCGTGGTGGCTCACACCTGTAATCCCAGCACTCGGGAGGCTGAGACAGGCGGATCGTTGTGAGTTTGAGACCAGCCTGGGCTACAAAGTGAGCTCAAGGCCGGCCTGAATGGCATAGTGAGACCCTGTCTCAAAAACCCCAGGGCTGGGGATCTAGCTCAGCGGTCTAAGCGCCTGCCTGGCAAGCACAAGGTCATGAGTTCAATCCCTGGTGCTGCAAAAAAAAAAAAAAAAAAAAAAGAACTGACATTCCATATTCTGGTATGGAATATTATAAAGCACTTACAAATACTGTGAAAAAAGTAAAAAAGGATAAGGCGACACTGATGGAAGGATGGGCACATTTTAATTGCAGGGAGTCAGGGAGTAAGTATCACTGGGGGAATGAGGAGGATGAGACACTCGGCTATGGGGGCAGGGGAGGGCGACATGGACAGAAGTATCAGCAGGTGCAATGGCTCAGAGGCAAAACTGTGAAATCTTTAAGAAACAGTAAAGGCCAGTGAAACTGAAAACAAGTTCCACTTAAAACTAACGCTTGTTAATTCTACAGAAAAAGATCCGAGTCAAAATAAGAATGAGGAAACAGACTTGAATATTTGGGAAAGCTAATCTTCCAAGACAGTCTAGGTAGGGAAAAACCAAAAAGAGACGCTAAAACTTCTGACCCCCCCACCCCCGCAAAAAATCAATGCTTTGGGAAGATGGAAGTGGTGGCTTAAGATCAACAAAACAGGGCCAGGGATCTAGCTCAGCGGTCTAAGCGCCTGCCTGGCAAGCGCAAGGTCGTGAGTTCAATACCTGGTACCAAAAAAAAAAAAAAAAAATCAACAAAACAGAACATCTATAGACCCATGTGTGGAGTAAGGATTTCATTCCTTATCAGTAGAGATAAGCCCTGTCTAAAAACAGCCTAATTTTAACTCTCTTATCCATTGTTTAAAAGAATACTAAGGGTGAAATAGGCAAAAACAAAATTTTACAGAACCCAGGAACTACTAATTATCCCTCAACAACAACAGTATTGGTCACGACCTAAAGACAGATAACAAGGTTAAGAACCTAAGGCATATTTTTCTTCAAAAGACTACCACAGTCAAGAAAATTCTCAGGGGGGCAGAAAAAAAAAACTGTAAAGCCCCTACCCTAAAGATTAAAATCCATTAGGGGTCTACAGGTATTAGAGAAGGTTCTAGAGACATTATATGGACTTCTAATAGATTTTCAAAGAGATTTCTACTATCTGGTAATCAGGTCTCAATAAATCAAACTGTGATCAGAGTTAAGTAGTTTATGTACTTACTTTTTCACAGGCCCCAATTAAGCATTACCTGAGATAAACAGTAATAAAGTACTGGGTATGGAGTAGGGAATAGATGACACTACAGTATATTATGAAACACAAGTTCGTGGTTTTAAAAAAAAGAGGAAGCTAGAGTTCCTTCTTCCTCCTCCCAGTCACTCCCAAGAGGTAACCAGGACTAATGATTTTAAGAAATAATTTTATTACCATTTAACACCTTAAAACTTTACCTGAAAATGTGAACACCTCACAATCTAGCTATATAAAACAAGAAGGGTCGCCAGGCGTGGTGGCTTACACCTGTAATCCCAGCACTCGGGAGGCTGAGACAGGCGGATCGTTGTGAGTTCAAGACCAGTCTGGGCTACAAAGTGAGCTCAAGGCCAGCCTGAACGGCATAGTGAGACCCTGTCTCAAAAACATGGGCCGGGGATCTAGCTCAGCGGCCTAAGTGCCTGCCTGGCAAGCGCAAGGTCGTGAATTCAATCCCTGGTGCCGCCAAAAAAAATAAATAAATAACACAAGAAAGGTCTTCAACTCCCCATTTTCATCAGAGTAGCTTTATTTTTCACATATTGGGTATTCCTTAAGTTTCTGTCTACAATAACATGAAGATATCCTCAATACGTTTAAAGTGATGCTTACACCAACAAATGGGAGAACACAGAAAGTTGGCTTTTTTCCTGACTTTTAGAATTTAAATATTCAACAAGAAACTTTTCCCTTCACCTATTCAATACCAGTCTTTCTCAGATGTATCCCCCTCTCCCTTCTTCCTTTTCCAACTGAATTAGGAATACCTTTGGAAAAAGCAGTCAGAAAATAGGAAATTTGCAAAGTGCAGTGTGTTTTTATTTCAGTGTAGTGTTTTTGAAATAAAACATTTTGACCTTAATTTTTTTTACCTTAATTTTTAAGATCAAATAAACTGTAACAGGTAGAACAGGCCTTAGTCCAATATTCCAATTATAGCAGTTAAGATTCCAAAGTTTAAGGATGTTTAAGGATGTCTTCTTGAAATTTAAAACCCAACAGTAACCACAAATGTTGACACTGAACTAAAAAGCCATCCGGGTTTTTTGTTGTTCAGACAGGGCCATGCTATGTCGTTCAGGCTGGCCTTGAACTTGCAGAGATCCTCCTGCCTCAGCCTCCAGAGTGCTGGGATTACAATCACATGCTACCACACCCAGCTCATAAACTCACGTGGAAAGCCTCAAAAATCAGCTTTGTTTTTAAACACTATTCCAATCATTCCTGATCATGCCCATCCCCACACTCCATACAGTTAGAAAATGCACAAGTCTAATTTGGGCTCTTGATAACAGGACAGGGTAACCTGGCATGTATTCCTCATCAAAGAAGTTCTAGGCACCTGAATATCCCTCTCGACACCTCCCATGTCTCCCTCTAGAAAAGAAAGCAAATTGCTTTTCTGGAGATCAGACACATAAAGTCTCTCCAGAATCAGAATGATCTACTACCACTAATCAAAAGGGCCAGTGTAAACCTTTATAAAACAGGAATCCCTAACACGGGATCCTATGAATCCCTCTGATTCTCTGCTATATAGTGGGATATAAGGCTCTAATAGCACTAAAAACTCAGGCTCTTTATCACTGAAAAGCCTCAAATTCACGCATCATATTATCCTACACCAGCTGTGGGGGTAGGAAGGTTGGTAATCATACCTGCTTACTGAAACAGTATCAAATTTAAAGTTATCAGTGAACTGTTTACTCTCAGTCACATTATGCCAAGCTATAGATATTTCAAATGTGCAAAGTGTTAAACTGTTATGTTCTATCAGACTCAGTCTGAGCCTAACAGTCACTCATGAATCACTTTACAGTGACAGAACTTCTAATACACACACGAATCCTTCCCTAGAGAAGCTTAAAACTAGACCAGACAAGTGGGAGTCTGAATACATTCTTACCCTTTGAGATTAAGCTATCTGTCTCCCTTTGCTCAGATTTCCACAGTTTAGGGGCACTTTTTAAAGAACTTAATAATGGACAGTTAAAAGCCATTCACGCTGGAACTAGGACAACATTGTTTCCTGAGAAAGACGCATTTATTCTTACTGTAATTTAGTCCAATGCCAATATAATCCCTTGTTGTCTACATTTATTGCGGAGCCAACATCAGACTTCCTGATACAAGAAATGCTACTGGGTCTGTAAAATCAAAAGGAATTTTCAAATGTACAGGAAATTTAAATGGTTTTCTGAATATATTCCCCCCCCCAAAAAGCCCCACCTTACTTTTACTATTTTTACCTAGTCTTAGAAACTGTAGTCACTATGGTAGGTAAGGCCCTCATCTAGAAGCTTATCAACTGGTTATGCTAAACACTGTAAAGACCCATCACTGGCACCTCAGAAAAAGCCACAGGGGATATGACTTGTTGAACATCAAGCTTATAATTTCAACTGACCTGAATAATAGTGGTTTAAAGTAATCTGCATACAGCTAGACAAAACCACTTTTAAATAAACTTCCAGACTTTTTCAATTTCTTGGCAGCTGGTACTCAATTTTTCCTACCTGAATGCCCCGTTGGGTATTAAAACCTTGCTTTTTTCAGAGTTGCACAACATACATATACAGAACAAAGAACTTTTATAACTTCCCAAGGCCACATACCTACATACCAATCACATCTGCAAGAATGCTACCGAGTTTGAGTAAGACTGAGTATGACCCGTGAAAGGTCATAATAGGGAGGAGAAAGATTTACCTTACGGAGGATGAATGCACGAACGAGGAAGAATAAAACTCCAGACATAATACCAGAAAGCAGCGGAGAGACGAACCAAGACATCACTAAAATAGAACGCATTAAGAAAAAAAGATCAACTAATGGAACCCAAGAACTAAAAAGTACTTAAATGCACTACTTTCAAATCTCCTAGCATACATAATGTCATGGTAACCTATGACAAGAACAAAAATTAAGTCATTCAGAATTAAACGTACCAATTTTTATCAGTTCCGACCACTTGACACCCTCCTGCCCCTTGGCCACAAGGGAGAAACCAATGGTTGCACCAACGATACAATGGGTCCCAGAAATGGGGAGCTTCAAAAACGAAGCCGCTAGTTGCCACACCGCAGAACCTGAAACAAGAGTCAAATTTAATTAAGTAAATGGCAAAGCTCCATTATGTAAGCAATGTGTTCTGATGGAAATAGTCTGAAAGGTTCAACACAAAAAAAGGAACCACCCATGATACAAATTTGCTCACCCACCACCAAGAGTACAGTACATAAAAAGAACTTACCAAACATAGCACTGACTGAGCCTGCCATCAACAGCGTTAGCTCCTGGGTCGAGTTGTACATCTCCACATCAATCAAGCCATTCCGGATGGTTTCGCTCACTTTGGCTCCCAGTAAGACCGAGCCCAGAGTTTCAAAGATGCTAGCTAGGATGCAGGCTTGCTTCAGGGTCACTACCCCTGAGCCCACGGCTGTACCAAACGAATTTGCTACATCATTGGCTCCCACGGAGAAGGCCAAGATAAACGCAATGATGAAGCCCAAGATGAGCATCCATAATGGACTTTGATAAGCAGCAGCAGTAGTAGCAGCAGCCATTCTCTAGAGTAGTGGTTTTGTAATTAACAAGAGAATTACTGAGCGGCTTTCAAGATGTGTAAACAGAAATATGAGGTATCAAAAATGCAACAATAACAATATATATATAATATAAAATTAAATACTGTAAACTACGGCACAGAAACCGAGCTGGAGAGTTACTGCTATACACTATGTATGGGTGTCTGTTGTCTGGGGTGTCTTTGGCTCTGGAGGGCTAGAAGCACGGAGCAGAATTCCATGGCGGATTACAGAAAGGACGCAAGTTCATCCTGGGGAGCGAGGGGGGAGAAAATAACAATAGCAGCGCGCGCCCGGGGGCCACTACCGCAGCCCGCTCTGCCCACGCCGATGGGACCCCGCCGAGCCCTCCGCGCCCGCGGGCCCTGACCCCCGCGGGAGGTGCGGGACAGCGGCGGGGCACGTGGTGCCGGGTCCCCGGCCCAGCCCGCCCCCTCCCCCGCCGCCAGCCCGCGCGCGCCCTAAAACCGGAAAAGGACCGTTCCCGCGCGCGCCGCCCGGGGACCGCCAAAAAGGCCCGCGAGCGGGCGACGGGGTGGGGGAGGGAGCGAGGCGACAGCGACGAGGCCAGCAGCCAGGCGCGCTGCCCACGCCCGCCCCGCCGCCGCCCTCTCCGCCCAGTCCGCGCCCGGTCTCCGGGAGAAGAAAGAGCCCTTGCCGGGCGGCGCCACCACTCACCAGGGGACACGGAGGGCCAAGCGGAGACGACGGGACCAGGGCTGCGGCGGCGGGCTAGAGCCACGGACGCACGCACCTGAGGCCGGCGAACAGAAGGCCCGGGACAGTGGACGCGGGGACGGCCCTGCGGGGCTCGCGACGCAGCTGCGGGCGCCTCAGCAGCCAAGGAGAGAAAGCACGCAGCGCGCGCCGGCAGCCATCACTCTGGCGGAGCACGCTGCTGGCCCCTACTTATAGCCGGCGCCGCGACCCGCGTGACCTGCCGCGCCTCGCGCCGGCCGAGGCCCCGCCCCCGAGTGGCGCAGGCTCCCCCCGCCCCCCGACGACGGCGCTCATTGGTCCGGCCCGCGGCGGCGACCACGCCCCTACCGCGGAGCTGGTCCACGTGGGGCGGGACGGCCCCCTCCCTGCGGCCTCGCCCGGCTGGCCCGACACCGTCCGTCCGCGCCGGCTGGTGGTCCCCGCCCGGTCCCCGGAGGTCATCCTATGGGGTAACGGAGGACGCACGCTCAAGGTCATCCTCGGTTCCTCCCGCGCGGCCCCGTTTTGCGTGGCGGGCCGCACCTCAAGCCGCAGTTGGAGCGCAGTGCCGACCTGCGGCTCCTGGTGGCCACATCTGGCCGCGTGACGAAGCGGGAGGGCTTGTTCCCTTGGGATCCTGTCCTGGCTCTTTGTCACACCTGTGACTTGCCCTTGGCCAGACGAGCTCTGTCCCTCGCCCGTCAGGGTGGGGGGTGCTCACGTGGTCGCCTTACTCCCGCAGTCAGGCACTTGGGTGGAAACTGAAAGACTGAGTCACGAGAACCGGCTTGAGGCCCCAGTTGTGGCGCAGAGCTGCCATAGGATAGCTGTGGGTCATTAATTTCCCTGCGGCAGATCTGCATTCTCTCTGAGCTGCGGCTGGGACCCAGAGGAAAAGACACTGCTTCGGATGCAGATTCTGACATAACTTGCTGCAGTGTGTCACCTTGAGCAATCCCCAAAATTCTCAGGCCAAATTCGCAACAATGTAAAACGTGGGGCCAGAATTCAGACTTAACTGGTGTGACTAGAACTAGAACTCACTGTCATCAGGAAATGCCAATTTCCGTTTTGTTCTTTGCGTGATTATGCCTGTTTGGGGATGTAGAAAAGGCTGGAAGAAGGTGGGATATTCTCTTTGCATCCTGGAGGTTTTCCCTTCCTTTTGAGATAAAGATGGCTTTCTGATTCTCTGTGTGGTATTCAGTGTAGTTTTGACATAATTAGTAAGATTTACTCTGTACATATGGGAGCAATTTTATTACATGGCTGAAACTCAACACTTAACCAGTCACAGAGTGGGAGATTTAAGTCGTGGTCTCTTGATGGAATTGTAGTGAGATCAAAATATTCCCACTAGATATACCAGGTTTAGAAAGCTCTGAAGCCCATCCCACATTATTACTATCTGTAGCTTCAGGACACCGAAGTGGGGACTAAGATGTTGTAAGTTGTTGCTGTGTCTGCATCACCTATAGAGGCTCAAACTTCGCCTGAGTGAGCCTCGTAGACTTACATGAGTTACCCGAAGCTCTAGGTCCCAAGGTCATGCCTGAAAAAGAAGGTTCACGTCTCAGAGCACTGACCCTGGAAGTGTAAAGTGTGCTGTGCCCTCCACCTTCGTTTCAAGGTTATGAAAACATTGAACAAAAGAAGGTCCTTTGCATTCCACCAATTAAAACAGTAATTTTCACAGTAATTATTTCTAAGGAAAGCATTACAACTTTTCTCAGTGAGTTTTCTTTCAGTCTGTGCACAGGCATGTTTTGGCCGGTCTGTGATAGTAGCTCTTGAAGCAGGCCAATGCTTGCTGGACACCTGGGGTGGGGTCATGTGAACAGCCTGTCTGTCAAGGTCAAGGTGCAAGAGTGGCAGTTCAGGGCCCTATGCGGGGAGGGGGTGAGTGCAATATGTGGGAGAGGGTTTGGGTTGGAGAAGAGGAACCCATGGGGTGCTGTGCTCGGAAACCAGGGCTTACCTTGCTTGAGGCACCTTTATTCTCCTTTAGGGAAAGAGAGGAAGTTAGAAAGGGGGTGTGAGGACTCCCCCTTCTCATATACCAGTAGCATTGATCCCTGCTTTCTCAGGAAATGCTAGGGAAAGAGGTCAGGAGAACCTAAGGGAATC
>RJWT010054387.1:0-10293 GCA_004365215.1 Cuniculus paca
TTATTATACAGATTTAATGCAATTCCCATCCAAATACCATTAGCATACCTCACAGATCTAGAGAAATCATTCTTAAAATTCATCTGGAACCACAAAAGACCTAGAATAGCAAAGGCACTTCTGGGCAGCAAGGGCAGGACAGGAGGCATCACAATCCCAGACTTGAAAGTATACTACAAAGCTACTATAATCAAATCAGGATGTTACTGGAATCAAAACAGACCTGAGGATCAATGGAATAGATTAGAAGATACAACCCCAAGTACAAACACACTCAGCCACCTTATCTTTGACAAAGGGTCCAAACATATTCACTGGAAGAAAGATAGCCTCCTTAATAAATGGTGCTGGAAAAACTGGCTTTCCATATGCGGAAAACTAAAATTAGATCAAAGCCTATCACCATACACCAAACTAAAGTCAAAATGGATCAAAGATCTAAATATTAAAACAGAAACACTAAATCTGTTGGAAAACAAAGTAGGTAGAAATCTTTAAAACAGGGGTAGGTGGGGAATTCATGAACAAAAGCCAACCTGCACGAGAATCAACAACTGGGATCTTGTCTTGTTAAAAAGTTTTTGCATGTGCAAAGAAATCTCCAACAGAGTGAAAAGAAAACCCACAAATTGGGAAAAAATTCTAGTCAACTGCCTCTCAGACAAAGGTCTTCTATCCACAACATCTAAAGAATTAAAAATATCAGGCCCTCGAAATTCAAAGACCCAATCCAAAAATGGGCATCTGAGATGAAAACACACTTCTCAGCTGAGTAAATACGAATGGCAAATAAATACATGAAAAAATGTTCAGGATCATTGGTCATTAGAGAAATGCAAATTAAAACAACTCTGAGATTTCATCTCACTCCAGAAAGAATGACCAAGATCAAGAAAACCACCAACAGTAAATGCTGGAGAGGCTGTGGGGAGAAACGAACCCTTCTCCACTGTTGGTGGGAGTGCAGACTGGTGCAACCACTGTGGAGGTCAGTCTGGAGGTTTCTCAAAAAGCTAGGACTGGAAGTCCCAGTTGACCCAGCCATTCTGCTGCTGGGCATATTCCCAGAAGAAATGAACTCATCTTACCACAGTGATATATGTGCACCCATATTTATAGCAGCACAATTTGTAATAGCCAAATCTTGGAAACAACCCAAATGCCCATCAATTGAGGAATGGATAAAAAAGATGTGGTACTTTTATACAATGGAGTATTATTCAGCTATAGAAAATGATCACCTTGAGGCTTTTATAGGTAAATGGATGCGACTTGAGACCATACTCATAAGTGAAATAAACCAAACACACATGTGTAAACACCGCATTGTCTCCCTAGTGTAAGAAACTGAAAGACTCAATAAGATAGAAAATTCCCGATAAATATGGAAAAAAGTTTCTGAAGTCCAACAGTGCTTTTATTCTTCGATTTGATTAGTTTAAGTCCCTTTCCTACAATTAGATTGCAAGTTGTGAGAAAATAGGAGCAGCTCTTTTGAAAAATGGGACACTCCGGTAGCCATCACTGGTTTCTTGTTGGCCAACGTGATTGCCTGTAGTGCTGTTTTGTTTTTTCTGGTTATGTATTGCTTTGTTTTGTTTGAGTTTATTGTCTGTAAATGTATGAACAACCCTTTTGAGGAAAGCAAGAGACACTGGGGTAACCATAGTTAACCTCCTGTTGTTATGTTTTGCAGACCTGTGTAGCTTTCTGTGTTCTGTTTTGAAACGCTGTATTGTGTTTGACTCTATTCTGTTTTCCCTTTTTTTTGTTTGTTTTTGTTCTTTTTTGTTTTGTTCTACTCTCTTTAAAAATAAAAAAAAATGAAACACTTGGTCTTTATTCATTGTGATGTTTGTGAGTTTACTCAGCCTTATGACTGTAGACTGTATTTTTCTTTCAGAGTATAGTATGTCTACTGTTTTTCCAAAAGCACAGTTTCCTAAAAGTATTCATTATAAACATGGTTTGAAACAGCAGGGAAGACTTGTTTCTAAACAAGAGTGAGAGGAGAGCTTTTGCAATATTTTGCATTTCTTAGGACTTCTCAAAGATCCCCTTCTTCACCTATTCCCTACATCAACACCACTGGCTACAGTCATACAGTAGGAAGCAGGTTGATCAGTTTCCCCAGCAGCATCCCACAGTCAGGGCTCAGAACACCCCTGATTTTCATCCCAACGTATTATCCATGACTATAAGTACAGACACTGTTTTCTTTCCTTGTTGGAAAAAAAAAAGGAGAAAAAAATATTATAAATCGCCTCTTTCAGGTAAAGTATTTCTAAAAAAATCTGTAATAACTGCTGTCATTTTTATCAGAAACCATAAAAATGGTGTGGAATTTGTCAGTTGTTATGGAAATGCATGTGAATGACAGGGTTGATCTGGCTGATCTCTATTTTTGCTGTCCTCTGAGGCCTGGACAGGGGCAATTCCTGGCTGATGGCTATAACCTGAGGACACTAGCTGGGGTTCATTTCCAGGTGCTCCCTGGCTATTGCCCTGCAGGACTTGGCCTTCTAGCTGTGCCTATTCTCCTCCTTAATACTTGCTTGCTAGACGGAGATGGGAGCAAGCGGCTAGTCCCTCTTGACACTGTCATAGTGCCTGAATTTATTGAGTGAAATAATCACTTTCAGGTCCATTTTGAAATGTCAAGAAATGAGAAAAGTCTTGAATATTTATAAACGTTGAGACCCACTTGCAGGATATCTTAAAAGGGAGAAACATAAAATGAAGAGATGTGGAGAGAGATTGCCTCTCTCTTCTTTAAATAGAAAGTGTACTAGCAGGCAGCTGCAGTGGCAGTTTTTGTGCTTCCAGGGAGCACTTTTCTTGAGCATTTGCTAAGCACTAATCAGGAGCATGAGCCAGGCACCTGTGCAGGAGGGTTGAAATGCAGATCCCTTCAGATTCTTTCCATGTCTTTCTCCCTCCCTCTTGCTCTAACTCTCTCACATTGTTTTAAAATATTTAGAAGGAACAAGCTTTTTAAAAAGCTAGATTACCCAGTTGACCCAGAGGCATCTGTCTGCAGAGAAGAGGAGTCTCTCTAGTCATAGGCATAAAGTCACAGAAATCTCAGAGGGTCTCAGCCTGGAAAGCTGGGACAGACAAGACATGGCCACAGAAAATAGATCCTTGGTCTAGGAAGAAGACTTGGTTTAGAAGAAACTAGTTCTCAGAATATGCAGCCTCCAGATGTGAGGGATGTAGTTGGCATTTTGTCCTGAGTAATCGTTGAAAGTAAGATGGAACCAGCTGGGTTAGGAGCTGTGCCAGCTGCCGTTGTGGGTGGAAGAACATCCACAGCAGGCATCAGTAGCTGAGTGTGTCCCCTTACCAGGGGCAGCTCTGCTCATCCCCTCAGTTAATCTGTGAGGGGCAGGCAGGGCACTGCAGGCCAGATAGTGCTCAGAGACAAAGAAGACTGTGGTGGTGCCAGGCCAAGTCCAGGGCACCATCACCAGTGGGAGTAATGTGGAGTGCAAGTCACCATTCCTGTCTGGCACTCTGCTCCCAGCACCCATGGCAGAGTCACACTTCCTGCCCTCAAGAGTGTGAGGCTTGACCACCTGACTTGCTTTGGCTGATGAAACTAGTGAGAAGTGACATGCATAAGTAACCTAAAGGAGGATGGAAGGTGTGTATGAGTCATGTCTGAGTGGAAATTTCAGTGGTTGCTTCTGATTTGCCACTTCTCATCTTGCAACCCAGCAATAACAGTGTCACAGAACACTGCACCCCCCACCATGCCCCCAACCCCATCCCCAACCAGTATACTCCTTAGTTGCCCAGGTAATAGTTCCTGTTCCAGTTCTGGTTGTTTCTGTTCTCTTAGAAATGGCTGGTCATTGTGATGCATAGCTGGTCATTATGATGCACATCATATAAACTAATCCCCAACTGACAAGCTGTTTGCCTCTGTACTTTCTGCTTGCTTTTCTCACGTAAGCCCTAAACCACCAGAGATCAGGGCCTGATATTCTGGGAATGATCCTGTTCAGTGCCTGTCAATGTAAATAAATCTGCCTCCAAATTCTGGGTGTTGTTCTGGTGTTTCTGCTTGCTGTTACAACAGGATTGTGAAGACAGCTCCTTCTCCAGAAGGGGACCATGAGTAGGGGCCTGTGAGGCACTGCCCTGACCAGCTAGTGGTGGGCAGTCAGCATGACAGCAAAATAAACCTTTCTTTGCTTCAGGTCACTGGGATTTGGGATCCTGTTTGTTCATGCAGCCTAACCCAGTTTTTCCTGATGCATACAGCCAGCCAAGGCACATTAATCACAAGTACCTGCCTGAAACACAGAAGGGCTGAAAAGCCATCAAGTTCAACTCTCCAATTTAGCAACTGAGGAAGCAGAAATGCTCCCAATCTTGGCCACTGTGCATGTCCGATAAGAGTTAGGTTGGTAGGGCCCACATATGTAGGGGCTCCAATTTTTGGGAGAGAGCAGCATGGCCAGTACCTTCTCTCTCACCTTGGCAATAATCATTGATCTATGCATTGTCAAGGATCCCCAGTCCTCTGTATCTGACTATTCTAGTCCTTTTTACTTCGACTTTTTGTTTCCATGTCCCCTGCTCAGCCTTCTCCTAGACCTGTAGTTTGTCCAGTGGGGGCTTTGCAAACATTACAATATGGCTGTTTGCCTAGGGTAAAGCTAGAGAAGCTGAGGCAGGTAATAGTATAAATTAAAAAACAGAATTAGAAGCCAGGCATGATGGTGTGTACCGGTAATCCCAGCAACTTGGCAGGCTGAAGCAGGAAGACTGTAAGTTCAAGGCCAGCCTGGGAAACTTAGGAAGACCCTGAAATATAATATAATATAAATATTTCCTCGATACTTCCTCCACTTTCCTCTTGCCTCTCCCTCTCCATCTCTATCTCTGTATCAAGGAAGTTCACGTCCTTGTTAGCCTGAGACTGTCTCCAAAGATACCACCTCCATCTAGGTCCCACTTTTACCTTCAAGTTTGAGTTCATGCTCACCAAAAATTCACCTTTCTCTAATTCAAATCTGTTTGTTTGTCTAAAATACAAAGGCCTCCCTCTTGGTTCATAGGGATCACTCATCATAATGGTTCTAGGCAGGAGGAGATTTGAGACCCAGTCATCAAATGGCCTCGTGAATTCAAATTCCTTCTCAAGTTGGGAAGAAATTCTCAGTGTATGTGGTAGGAGCAACCCTCTGGAGGGAAAGACATTCAGTGAGAAACAGTCATAAATTGTGAAGCTATGGGGAACTGGGAATTCAAGTGACAAGAGAGATCTGGACACCTTGTAAAAGACCCCTGAAAGTGTCAGAGTCATTATAGAGCAGGAGGGCCTGCAGCAGCTGATGTTGTGAGACAGAATGTTCCAGAATGGCTGCATGAGAGGCTACACAGAAGTCTGGGACTTGTTTCTGTTATCAGGGGCATACTAGCCAGAGATCTAGGGTCCAGACCAATCGAAGGCAGGAGCACACTGCTGGAGACTGCCACACTAGGAGGAGGCAGTGTAGTTACTGATTTCTAGTTTAATATCATCAAAATCAAGGAACATTGTATGATTATGACTATATTTTTCATTATATTTATTCTGCCTGGGGATTTATTGAGATACTTAATTTTGTGAAGTATATTTTTAAATTTAATCTAGAAATTTGGCCATTATTTCTTCAAGTAGAGTTTGTGTCCTGTCACTCTTGTTTTTCTGATGCTTCAAATATCTGTGTATTAGATAGTGATATTATGCTACAAGTCACTGAGTCTCTTTTTAATTTTTAAAATCTTTTATGTTTTCACTTTGTGATTCAGTTTGAACAGCTTTAATTTCTTGGTTTTAAAGTTTACTGATCATTTCATCTGAGACATCTTAATTTGTTAATCTTATCCAATGTATGTTTTATTTCAGATATTGTATTTTTTGAGATTTCTATTTTATAGCTTCCCTTTATTTTCTCATTATATTTTTACTTTCTTTTTATTCATTGACATATTTGCAATATTTATAATAGGTCTTTCAGACCTTTACTGGTCTTTACTACCATTCTGTCATTCTGAGGTCTGTTTCTATTGTTTGATTTTTCTCTTGGTTAGAGGGAATGGTCCATAGTTGGCTGACTCCAGGGCAGAAGGGCAGAAAGGGCATGGTGAAAGGGCCTGACTGAGGACTCCTGCTCATCTCATGGCAGACAAGAAGTAGAGAGTGAAGGCAGGAACTGGGGACAAGAATAGACTTAGTCACTTTCTCATCACTGGGACACAATATCTGATACCAACAGAAATTTATTTTGGCTCCTGGTTTTTAGAAGATTCACTCTTGGCTGATGGAAAGAACAGCATGATGGAAGAGTCTTGCAGAGGGAAGTTGTTCATGTCATGGTGAGCAGAGAGTGAAGGGAAGAGCCAGGGAGTGGGATACACCTATGCTGGTCAGGTTCCCAGTGACCTTCCCTTTACCAACCAGGCCCCACCTCCCAACAGCACATTTATCTGTGGATTCATCAACAATCCCCTGATAAGTATAGCACCCCCATGACTGAATCACTTTCAAAAAGTGCACTTCTGAGCACATGGCTTTAGAGCAATGATGGCAAACCTTTCCAAGCTGTCAGTGACACAAACAGCCCACTGTGGCATTGTGCCATAGGTTTGTCACCACTACTTTAGAGAAACATTCTAGATGTAAATCACAATACCCTTCCAGGTCACACCCCTGGTGACCCATCTCCAACCAAGCCCCACTTCCTAGCAGCATATTTAGCTACTGAACTCATCATTGAATGAATCCACAGATGATTCTAGAGCCCTTGATTTAATCACCTTCCAAACACATGGGATTTTGGGCACATTTTAGATCTAAACCATAACAAGAGTGTTAGACTTTGTTTTGAAATGCAGCTATGCATTGAACAATTTAGCCCTTTTAAGGCTTGCTTCTGAAGTTTGTGAGTACAGTCATTACTCTAAGCCTAAGTTAGCCATTATTAATGTGTAACCTTTCTTAGAATTTTACCCGGTGCCCTGTGTATCACAGTCTCTCATTCTAATGGTAGCATCAACTCTTTCCATCCCTATGTGAGCTCTGGGAATTGTTGGAACTGCAGCTTTCTGGTGTGTTTTCACCAGCCTCATGCAAGTGCAGTTACCCACCCAGATAGACTCACTTGCGGGGTCTCCTGAAGTTCTCCAGCACTCTCTGCACTGTTTTTCCCTCTCTGGTATTCCACCCTGCACCTTATGACTTCTTTCATGTCTTTCAGTAAGAGTCAGCTGGACTCAGAGTGAGACTTCTCCTGCCACGCTCGGTGGGAGCTGCCTCTGGGCTATAAGCTTGGAAATTGTAGAATTCATCACTTTGGCTTCTTTTCTCTCCAGAATCACAATTATCTGGTACCTCTTGTCTAATACTTGAAAAGTTATTTCATATATTTAGTTGGGCTTTCTACTTGTTTTCACAAGAAGGTCAGTTCCCACAGCAGTTAATCCTTCAAGTATAGAAGAAATAGAGTGAGTTTTTGTTAGTTTCTCTTTAAAAATAACTCTCTTTTCAAGCTCAACTTTTTGGCCCATTTATTTATCTTGAAGAAGACACAATTGAGTCTCAAAAGTACCTCCTTCTGCCATGCCACTTTCTCAGTCCTTGGCACTGACTACATGGAGCCTGGGCATTTGCTTTTCTGTTCCCCATGTCAGGTGGGGAAGCTCTTGCAACTAGATACTTGGACACAAGTAAGAGTGTGCACATATACATGCATGCAAGAGTGCATGCCTGTGTGTGTGTGTGTGTGTGTGTGTGTGTGTGTGTGTGTGTGTGCATGTGTAGGTGTCCACCACAAACATAAAGATACTTGTGTAGGTAAATCCAGCCTGAGGCAGGGGTCACAAACAACAGATTCTCCTATTACTGTGCAAAGCCTCTTCCCTTGCTATAGGCATTGCAGCTCTGCACCCAGCTGCCCTCCAAGCAGCTGAATGTGTTTGTGAACTTTCTGCCCCTCTGCCTTTTCTCAACAAAATAGGCCACTTGGAAGAGGAGATTAGCCTCACCCCAGGAAGCACTTTATTGGAAGATCTGCCTAGCTCAATGAGGACAACTTTAAAGAAAGTTTAGTGGGTAAGTGCTGTGACCTACATAGGGAAGCCTGGGTCTCTGGCTGTGGTTATGTTGCCCATGAAGGTATGTGAATTGGCAATGGGAGATTAGAAGTGTGACCTTCACCTGCAATTGCCTTCCCACAGTTGCAGTGGATTGCAGAGTGCAGGCCTTCATGGCCCTTAAATGCCTGCACGATAAGCTCATAAGCCCTTGGAGTCCTCCAGCAGTGCTTGCTGGGTTCATTGGGTTTGTGTGGATGGTTGGGCTGCAGACTTTGGCAGGAGGATGTCAATCACCAGTACCTGGAGGAGACATTTCCAAGCCTCTTTCTTGATGCAAAGCCAAAGTCAAGCAGCAAAATGCCGAAGATTAGTTTAGTGAGCTGGTTAAATAGCTGCACATTATGCTTCACAGCCAAAGGGACCACCTGGGAATGGGTTTGCAAATCAAATCAAATCAAATCAAATCAAATGCATGCTCTTATGTGGTTTGAGAAGTCATTTTCTCCCTTGGGAAGCCTACCAGCATGCACACAAGTAAGCATACAGCTTGTTCTTACTGGGCTGAACTGTCTTCTGCAGGCTCGGCATATAAATGTAGACACATTTTTGTAGATGTACACCTGAGACTGGAACCTATAATGTTAGTCCAGTAGTTCTCTGGTGACAAGAAAGAGCCTGAGGCCCAAAGGGGGAGCATGATTTCCTCAAAGTTCATAGTTTTTAGGGGAAATGCAAAGTCTACTATCAGACTTGGGGATCTTGGGTGAAGGAAAAGAAGAAAATTTAGAGAAGCTGCCAACTCCTGCCTGGCATTAGAGAAGAAACTGCAATGAAATGGACATGAAAATTTTCACTCACTCATCCATTCATCCATTCATTCATCCATCCATCTGTTCATCTATGCATCCGTCCTCCCATCCATTGATTTTCCTTCAAGGCTCTTAGTGATGACTGTATACTATAGGCACTACGCTAGGACCATGTCTGTATGACATAGGAAGAAAAAAGGGCAGAGATGTTTCCTTGTCTTGCAAGCCCCAGAGAATTTTTCTCTTTTAAGAGGAAAAAAGAAAACCTGCAAACAACAAGACCATCACCACTTAAAGAATGAATGTGTCCCACCAAAATTCACCTGTTGAATCCCTGGACTCCATGTGTTAGCAGTAGGAGGCAAGGCCTTTGGAAAGTGACAGATTTAGATGGGGTAATGAGCATGGGTTCCTCATGTTGAAATCAGTGACTGTGTAAGAAGAAATACCAGAGCCAGGGATTTAGCTCAGCAGCACAAGCACCTGCCTGGCAAGCATGAGGTCATGAGTTCAATCCCTGGTAAAAAAAAAAAAGTAGAAGAGATACTAGGAAGTCCCACTTCCAAGCACACATTAAAAAGAGGCTGCTGAATAAACAGTGAGATGAGTGACTACAATCCAAGAAGACCCTCAGGATGAAGTCTAGCTTGCTGGCACCTCAATCCTGGACTTTCTTTTACTTATTTTATTTTATTTCTATTTTTTTTATTTTAAAGAAAATAGGACAAAACAAAACAAAACAGAACGAAAAAAGTGAAAGAAAACAGAATAGAGTGAAACATAATATAGCATTTCAAAACAGAACACTGCAAGATATACAGGTTTTCAAAACATAACAACAGGAGATTTACAATGGTTACCCTAGTATCTCTTGCTTTCTTCAACATGGCTGTTCATACATTCACAGACAATAAACTCAAACAAAACAAAGTAGTATAAAACCAGATAAAAGAGAATAAAATTACAGGTCTTCAAGTCGGATAACAAGAAACCAGCAATGGCTACCGTAGTATCTCATTTTTCAAAAGAGCTGTTCCTATCTTCTCGTTTATTGCTTTCAAATAGTAGGAAAGGGACTTAAACCAATCAAATCGAAGAATAAAAGCACCATTGGATTTCAGAACCATTTCTCCATAATTATCAGGAATTTTGTATCTTATTGAGTCTTTCAGTTTCTTACACTAGGGAGGCAAAGCGGTGTTTACACATGTGTGTTTGGTTTATTTCACTTATGAGTATGGTCTCAAGTTGCATCCATTTACCTATAAAAGCCTCCATGTGATCATTTTTTATAGCTGAATAATACTCCATTGTATAAAAGTACCACATCTTCTTTAACCATTCCTCAATTGATGGGCATTTGGGTTGTTTCCAAGATTTGGCTATTACAAAT
>RJWT010054388.1:0-10289 GCA_004365215.1 Cuniculus paca
TAAACTCCAAGATTTTCTCCTGCTTTAAGAGAATAATAAACCTTAGCTATCAGAAATGGTTCACTCTGCATTTCACTCCAACTATTAAACCATTTCCATAAATACAAGGAATGAATTTCTTTCTGACTCAGTTTATTGAGAATACTTAGTTCAGATGCTTATTGACACACCGTATTCTTTTCAAGGAGTGGTGAGGTTTAAAATTATCTAAGCTACATATATTTATGAGTGTTATTGAGACATACATGTGTATTTCTCTGCAACTGGTCAGAAATTGACTATACATAGTGAAATTACACTTAAAAAATTGTGAAATTTGTGGTTAGAATTAGTACATTTATTTTTGTGGGGTTGTCTGTCATTGAGATGAAGATGTCATCTAGGTTTGGTTTTGTGCCCTGAAATTAACAGCGTTCCTCCTTCGCATTTTTATCCCCGAAGATGTTAATTGTTCTTCCAGTACTTTGTTTAATTTTTGTGGGGTTTGCTATTTTGCATGTCATCTGTCTTCCGGAGCTTCTGTCAGTGATCTACGAGGTAGCTGATTGCTCCTGTCAGCCTACCTGAAAGATCCAATGAAAATGAACACCCCTGAAACCGCACTCAAGCAATACAGGCTTCTGATGTGTTCATTTCCACGCCCCTCTTTGGCTACACTCTATTACTTTCATCTCGTGTGCTATTTTATAATGTGACCTTAGTCATAAAAAAATCCTACTTGAATTTTAAGTGGTAGTTAACAGAAAGTAATGTTGTGAAAAAGGAGAAAATAAAAAAGGAAAATAGGTTTTCATCTTAAGGCATTACTTGTTAAACACAACAGTGTTAATCACAGCCAGAATAAGACTTTCAAAGCTCGACAATATAATAATACATCAGTGCCCCTGAGATTTTGGTAAGAGAAATGTGTTTTTTATTTTATGGAAAACATAACTTCTTTGATAACCTTGTTTTTCTTTGTTGCATAAAATATGAGTTTGTATGTGTTTACTTAGTTTTTGGTTGACTTGGCTTGCTATAATGTTATGTTATTTTACATGAAATGAGGACACGGTATTAAGAATATTGTCACCTCTAAACAACTGTTTGTGAGAACATTCAAAATGTTCCAATTGACTTCCTGAAATTTTCTGAAGAATTTCCCACTGACTGATGGGAAAATTTTCTCCTATGTTCATTTTGTAATGAATATATGGCCAGATAACATCTGCTTCAAAATTTTTATGAAGCTGAAATACTTAGAAACTTATTGAATTAGTAATTTGTTTCTTTTGTTTTTGCATTTTCCCCTCTCACATATAAAAAATTATAATTGTTTTCAGGATTCATTGCTTCTGAAAAATGTGGCAGACTGCAATGCAGATCAAAGTAGAGATTTGACCTCTGCAATATGATAAATATCTGTGTCCCTTCCATATCACATGCCACAACTTTAATCTCCAGTATTATGGTGTTTGGAGATGAATCTTCTGTAAACTAATTAGGGTTGTATTAGCATTCCCATGATGAGATCAGTGTCTTCCTTAAAGGAAGAGATAAGAGATCTCTACCTCCACCTATACATGCAAACCATAGGAAGTCATGGAGAACATAACCAAGAAGGATCTCTTCACCAAGAAGCCCACCACAATGACATCATGATGGAAGGTTTGCAGCCTCAGAGCTATCATACACATGATCACTGTTATGGCTATCTGAACCAAGGTAGAATTTATTTTGCAAAATAAATATCCAAATGATTCAGTGAACATAGTAGGGTCCAAGAAGAAAAGTAAAATCAAACTTTTGAGGCCAAGCAAATAGACTGAAAGGGGTGAGATTTCAATAAACAAGGGAAATGAAAAGTCTTTCAGATTCTGTCTGCTTCCTTATAAAAGCAGAAGAAAAGCGAGACTTTAAAATGAAAATTAAATTCAGATCGAAGCACCCATAAAAGTAGCTTCATTCAAGAGCTCCATGTTTCAAGATGGTAGGGAGGAAAACTCAGACAGCCACTATAGCAGCAGAGCAAATGAAACTACATATATCTTTTACAAAAACCTGCTGGGATATACAAGGTAAAATGCAATTTGACTGCTATCAAGTCAGTTTAAAGAAAATAATGAAATACAATATTTTTACACTTAAATTTTCAATCTTCTTTTATTAATTGGTATAAAAATATAGGGAAATTTAAGGATGGGAGAGAAAAAATTGGTTCATGTGCAGAAATATTTGTGTATCATTCTCATCTCAAAAATATGTCAAGTTAATGTAAACATAATAAACAGTAATACAGAAATTCAGAAAATACAATTATTAAAACATAATTCTAGCTAATTTTTAAATCTTTAACATTTAAGTGCTTTTTAAAATACTAATAGGTGTGAATAATCAAAATTTTCAAATTTATTGCAGTGATTTCAAGTTGAGATAAGACTCAAAAATAGTGACCATCCTTCCTAATACAGACAGTACTAGTCATAGCTAATATTGCTCTTTTATTAATTTCCCATAGACAATGTTTCCAACTCAACTTTTGACTCAACACAAAATATTAAAACTGTATACTTGGGTTAGATATTATCAATACAATAAAATATATGTTTGGTTTATACACTTGCTACTTACCAATTTACTAAGTAGTGTGCAAGTAGCACATAAAAGCATAATTATTTACCTGCATAGGTAAATTAAATTTTTGTTCTTTTTTTCTGGCTTTTCTATCATTTTTCTTCCACCAACTTTGCTGGAAGTTGATGGCTAAATCTTGTTACTGTTCCTGTAGGTGACATTCTGCATTTCTTCTATCATAGGAGAAATATTTCAACCTACTAACGATTGCATCAAAAATTAATTTTTGCTCCTCTTTCAGTCTTTATAAACTTAGCATAAAATTAAATGACATTATTTCTGGTGCAAGTTTTATGCAGAGCAGCACATGACTGTGATCTGACCTGAAAAAATGACTTACAACTTGGAAACCTGCTTGCTGACATTCACATCTTGGTTGTCAGTTTGAGCACTAGCCTACAACTTTTCGGAATGATGAATTTAATCCTACGTGTTGAACCCAGTTTAAGATATCAAATTAAAAAAGCATTCTTATTGATGGGAAATGTTAAAAAATGTATAGTAACATCATAGAGTTTGTGTGTAGTTTGACATAAACTAAAATGTTTATTTTAATTTTTTTACTTTTGTCTTGTATGTGACACAAAGTAACCATTAAGAAACCTGCTGGACATGAGAACCTTTATAATAAAAAAACATACATTGAAATACTACCTAAATATTAGTGATTATAACATGCTTATTATGTAATTATTTCATTTAAGTCTTGGTAATATTATGATGTTATTGGTACTAAATACTAGGCATGCCAAAATTCTATATTGCAATCACTTCACATATGATATATTAATGTATATGGGACAATAAAAATATGTATCAAAGAATTATTTGTTAAACATAGTAAAACATTTATTACCATGGATAGAAAACTTTAAGTCTGATAAAATATGGTGTTGTCTATAGGTCTAACATAAATAAATTGATGCTCATTTTGTATTTACAATACATTCTTGTTCCTTTCTCCTACAATTTTCAAGAGATGTTTCACATTCCTGGTATCTTAAATTTCCTGGAGTCCTCACTGTACCTTTGGCTTCATGTTCAGGACTATATGCATTGCCCTCTCAGGGGCATAGTGCTTGGCTTCCCAGCCTTTCTTTTGAAATCTTGTGGAAAACTCCACGACACCACAGATCTTTCATTTAGAATGTCTGAAAAACCATCACCACGTGGATGACTTTAAAGTTTGCCACCAGTTCAAGCTGCAGACTGCTTGGATCATAGCTGCAGCAGCCTCCAGTACCTGGAGAGCCAAACTCAGGGAAACACTCCCTTAGGCAAAATGAGCAGAGTGACCTGTGACTGCCTTTTCTGAGCGAACTCTTCTAAAGGCATTTACACTTTCACACTGTTGAACATAGCAAGGGTGAAATCTGAATGTTTCCTGAGAAGCCTTAAAGTCATCTTTCCTTTTGGCTGGATGCAAAGTACTTGCATTCCTTCTAGTGATGTAAATCTCTTCAGCAGTTACACCAACTTTTGCCTGAGCTTTATACTTGGTTTATTTAGGCCAAAATTTAAAATTTTTAGTTATTTTGCTTTGCTTTTTGCTTCTAATTCTATCAGCACTTCTCTGATACCAATTTTCTATAATAGCTTTCCCATTGTTGGGTCAAAATACCTGACACCTATAATGTAAGGGAAGATAGATTTAATTTGGTTCATGTTTAAAGGAATCAGTACATGGTTAGTAGGCTCAAAGGCAGGAACATCATGGTGGATGGGCATGATGGAGGAATCATGCTCACTTCACAGTAGCCAGAAAAGAGAGAATAAGAGAAGGAGCCAAGGACAAGGATACACAGTTCCAAGTGACGCCACCAATAAGCCCACTACCAATGAGGTCCCACATGCTAAGAACACATTCAGTTACTGGACTCATCAATGGGTAAGTCAACTATTGAATATAGTGCCCTCTATGATCCAATCAACTTCCAAACACATGAGACTGTGAGGGGAACTTTTAGATCTAAATCATAACAGTAATAGAACACAATGTCATTATCTTCCATCCTGAAGAGAGGTTGGAAGTCTTTAATGGATGTTACTAGATTAAAATAAATGTATTGGCAGGACAGCATTCTTTGTAATGCTTCTTGTGAAGAATTGTTTCTTTGTCTTATCTGGGATCTAGAAGACACTGGTGTCTGATGCTTTGGATTGCTATTCCACTATCTTCAATGCTGGAAATAGGAGGCTATGTTCTTATCACACTGCCACCTTTCTTCTTCTTTCTTACCTTCTTATTTTATTGATAAGGAATTTGATGTATAACTTGGTTCCACCTGGATAAATCAGTATCTTTTTCCCATCACAAAGTGAACTGATTATCATCCTGAATTTAATCTGCAACCTTGATCCTCCTTTGCTATATAACCTAACATAGTCACAGGTTGTGAGGGTAAGAATAAGTATTTTTAGAAGACTTCCTCCATCCAAATTGCAGCAGAGAACAATCATAATCAGGCATTGTCTAATCAAACATGGAAGTAATAATGGATTTTTCCCTATTATTCACATAGTAAGATGTTGTCACTTAAAAGATTAAGATGTTAGTGTATATTAGAGAAAAATAAAAGGATAGATAATAACATTGGGAGAAAAAATTTAGTTCAGACAATTAAATTAGGACAAAAATATTTTAAGTAAGTGATGGGTGTGGGAAACTATCATGTGATAGATAGTAAATGATGTAGGTAATCGGTGTGTTGAAAATATAGAATTTCAGGGCCACTTTAAATTCACTAAACAAGAATTTAGATGTGGCCAATTAATAGCTGGAAGTCCTACCCAGTTAGCAAAAACTGTCTCTACAGTACAATGTTGTAAACTATAAGTTCTGGGTTAGAAGATTTGCCACTTACCAAAAGTGTCTTAAGATTCCAAATGACTAGCCAACCCATGAGTAAAATATGCCTATTAATTACATATGTATACAGATACATAATGTGTTTATATAATAATTAGTGCAAAAAATGCTTATAATAGCCACTGTCAATGACTTTTACTATTAATTCTTCTGTAGAAGAACCACAATGTAGTTGAATATGGACTAGTATACAAATCTAGATTCTTGAACTACTCTTTAGACTGTTTATTATGAGACTTTTAGAAAATTGAATACTCAATTTGAGACTGTTTTTCAGTTATTAACATCAAATATCAGTGTTTTCTGAGAGTCATTTTAAAAGGTTTACTAAAATGGTGCATAAAATGAAAAAAAATGTGAGCTATTATTATCGTCACCATCTATCCTTACAATAGTTACAGAGTTTTAATCTATTTTATAATGGAAAAAGATTGACTCCATTTGTTTAAATGACTTGTGAGGACAAGGTCAAATTAAGATAAATACAATTATGTAGCCTAAACCGTGTCTATAATCTTGATAAAGCAAGGAGAAAAATGCACATGGCCAAAACCTACTGAAGGCAATTTGGGGCATTTTCTTAGTATAGAGTCCAAACAACTGGCTCATAATTTTTGGAATCTTCAATGGATAGACCATCTTACAGCAGATAACAACATGAACAATTTATGCATTTTCATACATAGAGGAGATGACCGTCATAACTTACTTGTAGCTTCATTTCTTATTACTTATGAGTCATTCAATAAATGATGGAAATAAATAATATTGTTCTACTGTCCTTTGTTATATTGCCCTGTTGTAAAAGGATATTTTTCATTGTCCTGACATATTTGCAACAATAATGTGTTTTCGGGCTATAAATATTGATAGAGCAAAGATGTGTGTGTATTTGCACTTTGAATATTTGATAAGTTTCACAAACACTTATAGAATGAACATTAGCAGTTCTAAGTTTTTCTTATTCCTTGGAGGACAGTTCATGCTGCAGTCCCTCATTAAATGAGTTGGTTCCACTAAGCAATTCTTTAATTCTATCCAATTTTTTTTCTATCCAATTTTTTAACTAAGGTTAAACTTTAAACTGAATATTAATCACTTGAAAAAAACTTAAAGATATGCCTTATCATATAATCATTTTCAAAAAAGGAAACATTTTAAAATTCAATTTAGAATTAAATAAGGACAACTTCCATTTCAATGAGTTTGTCTTGGTTACTTTTCTCTTGTTGCTGAGACAAAATACCTGATGCCCCAAAATGAAGGAAGGATAGGTTTATTTCTTACAGTTTTGGGGATTTCAGTCCATACTCAGGCAGGGTGGTGTGGCTGGGGGGCAACCGTTCATGGTGGCTGCAAGTGGCAAGAGTGATTCTGTGCAAAAGGGGAAAACCCACCTCCCTCTCAACCTTACATTGTATGTCAGCTCAACCCCTGGGTGGGTGCTGAACTCACACCATTAATCCCAGCACTAGACAATGAATCAATCACAAAGGGTAGATTCAACCACTTCCATGACTACATGAGGCTTGGGGGGGGGCACCTAGATACAAGCCATAGCAGAGCTCTTCAATATTTATTTGTTTTTTAGACACATGATGGAAGTGCAGACATCTTCTAACTGTGGAAGGACCTGGCATATATTAGGATGGAGGAAAAGGATGAGGACAAAATTGGGAGTAAGCATTTTTCACTTGGTAGTTGTTATTTATTTTTAAAATAAGTATAATTCTACTGGTTTCCTATCACTTTATGTCACAATCTATTTGTATACATTATCTTATGAAGAGAAAATGTTTATTTGAAGTTACAGTTTTGAAGATCTCAGTCGATGATCAGTTGATCTCATTGCTTCGGGCATTTGGCAAGACAGAACATGATGAGAACCCATCACAGAGCAAACTGGTCAGTGCGTGACTAAATAGTAAAAGAGAGAAATAGGAAGGGCCTGCCTTTCACACTCCCCCAAATGCATTCCAGCAAATGATAGCCAGGAGATGCCACCCCTCAAAAGTTTGGCACATCCAATAGCACAACTATAGTGACCAAGAATTTATGTATGTTTTGAGACACTAAACTACAGCAACAATCTTCCTGCAATTCTTTTTTAAATAAAATTCTGTAAACTTTTGAGTTACATGGCACAATAATGGAGCTTATGTAAAACCAGATGCAGATGTTTCCTGCTAAGTCATAGATTCCTGAAATCCCGAACATAGAGAAAAAAATAGTGTATGTTTTAAAATGTGACTATGAGAATTAGAGAAATAAGACAACACATCTGTGCTAAGAGCATTGTTTGTTACACAGTACATACTCTTTCTCTGATTTTTTTCTCAACCATGCCATGATCAAACATGGCTTGTTGTTTCCTAAAGGATGCTTTTGCTCAGGTTTTTTTTTTTATTTTAAAGAGAATAGAACAACCAAAAACAAAACAAAACAAAACAAAACAAAAGAAAACAGAATAGAGTCAAACATTCAAAACAGAACACTGCAAGCTATACAGCTTTTCAAAACATAACAACAAGAGATTAACAATGGTAACCCTAGTGTCTCTTGCTGTCTTCAAAATGGTTGTTCATGCATTTACGGACAATAAACTCAAACAAAACAAAGTAATATAAAACCAGATAAAACAAAAGACCATTACCGGCCTTCAAGTCGGACAACAAGAAACCAGCAATGGTTGCCGTAGTGTCTCATTTTTCAAAAGAGCTGTTCCTATCTTCTCACATATTGCCTTCAAATAGTAGGAGAGGGACTTAAACCAATCAAATCAAAGAATAAAAGCACCACTGGATTTCAGAACCATTTCTCCATATTTACCAGGAAATTTGTATCTTACTGAGTCTTTCAGTTTCTTACACTAGGGAGACAATGTGGTGTTTACACATGTGTGTTTGGTTTATTTCACTTATGAGTATGGTCTCAAGTCGCATCCATTTACCTATACAAGCCTCAATGTGATCATTTTTTATAGCTGAATAGTACTCCATTATGTAAAAGTACCACATCTTCTTTATCCATTCCTCGATTGATGGGCATTTGGGTTGTTTCCAAGATTTGGCTATTACAAATTGTGCTGCTATAAACATGGGTGCACAAATATCACTGTGGTAAGATGATTTCACTTTTTCTGGGAATACGCCCAGAAGTGGAATAGCTGGGTCAAATGGGACTTCCAGTCTTAGCTTTTTGAGAAACCTCCAGACGGACCTCCACAGTGATTGCACCAGTCTGCACTCCCACCAACAGTGGAGAAGGGTTCCTTTTTCCCCACAGCCTCTCCAGCATTTATTGTTGGTGGTTTTCTTGATTCTGGCCATTCTTTCTGGAGTGAGATGAAATCTCAGAGTTGTTTTATTTTGCATTTCTCCAATGACCAATGATCCTGAACATTTTTTAATGTATTTATTTGCCATTTGTATTTGTTCAGCTGAGAAGTGTGTTTTCATCTCAGATGACCATTTCTGGATTGGGTCTTTGAATTTCGAGGGCCTGATGTTTTTTAATTCTTTATATATTCTAGAAAGAAGACCTTTGTCTGAAGGGCAGTTGATTAAAATTTTTTCCCAATGTGTGGGTTTTCTTTTCACCCTGTTGGAGATTTCTTTTGACATGCAAAAACTTTTTAACAAAACAAGATCCCAATTGTTGATTCTGGGAAGTGTTTCCCGTGCAGTTTGACTTTTATTCATGAATTCTCCACCTACTCCTATGTTTTCAAGATTTCTACCTACTTTTCTTTCCAGCAGATTTAGTGTTTCTGTTTTAATATTTAGATCTTTGATGCATTTTGACTTTAGTTTAGTGCATGGTGATAGGCTGGGGTCTAGTTTTAGTTTTCGGCATATGGAAAGCCAGTTTTTCCAGCACCATATATTAAAGAGGCTATCTTTCTTCCAGTGAACATGTTTGGCCCCTTTGTCAAAGATAAGGTGGCTGAGTGTGTTTGTAATTGGAGTTGTATCTTCTAATCTATTCCATTGATCCTCAGGTCTGTTTTGATTCCAGTACCATGCTGATTTGATTACAGTAGCTTTGTAGTATACTTTCAAGTCTGGGATTGTGATGCCTCCTGTCCTTGCCTTGCTGCCCAGAAGTGCCTTTGCTCTTCTAGGTCTTTTTTGGTTCCAGATGAATTTTAAGAATGATTTCTCTAGATCTGTGAGGTATGGTAATGGTATTTGGATGGGAATTGCATTAAATCTGTATAATAATTTTGGGAGAATGGCCATTTTCACAATGTTTGTTCTTCCTATCCATGAGCATGGAATGTCTTTCCATTTTCTGAGATCCTCTTCGATTTCTTTTTTCAGAGTACTGTAAAGGAATAAGAATAGGAAAGGAAGAAGTTAAGTTATCACTATTTTTTTTAATTTTTTTTATTTTATTTGGAAAAGAATACAACCAAACAAAACAAAACAGAGTAAAGTCAATCAAAACAAAGCAGTGAACATGGAACATGACTTTGAAACAGTGAAAAAAAAAGACAAAAAACAAAAAACAAAAAATAAAGCAATTGATAAGGCTACCATAATGGCTCTTGTTATCTGCAGTATACCTGTCCATACCATCAGGGATAAGTAAAATCAAACAAAATATAACAAACTAAAACAGTAGAAACAAAACAAAACATAATAAAACAAAACAAACAAAGCAGAACAATGTAAGCAATATAGAATTTCAAGATATTAGCAAAACAGCATTGGCTACCATAATATTTGTTATCTTCAGAATAGTTGCCTACACCTTCAGACATATTACATTCAAACCACACAGAATAGAGTAAAATCAATCAAAA
>RJWT010054389.1:0-10283 GCA_004365215.1 Cuniculus paca
TCATAAATGACTTCCAAGGCCTAAGATAATGTGGAGCCACTAGGTAAGAAGATTTTGACACCTGGAGTCATGTGTAGAAGGCTGCCCAGTGAACACCCAGCCGGACTGAAGCAGGAGTGGAAAACACTGGTACAGTGTAGTGGGTTACTATCAACTCCTGTTCCATTTGTGATCACAGCAGGGCCCAGCCTGTGCAAACTAGTACAGCCACTGAACCCAACGCTTGTTCTATGTATGTTTCTAAAGTTACATAATTTTTTTTTCACATTTAGAAGTTTAAACCCCTAGGAATTTATTTTGTGTAAATTGCATAAGTGAGGAATCAATTTTTTTGCTTCTGACGAGCTAATTGTATCAACCCCACATATTAAATATTCATTAAATAGCTATCACTCCATCATATATCAAGTTCCTAATTTATGTGTAAGTCTTTTTCTAGATTACTCATTACATTATTTATAAGGTGTTTGAAAAATTGAGAAACATCAAATTTATTTTTAAATAATATATTCATTACATTCTTCAGATCATATGCTCAATTTTATTTTTATCAAGCTTCAGATGCTTTTTCATATCTCTAACTATAAAGCAATAAACCCAATTATCAACCTGAGAATAGCATAACAATATTCAGTTTTCTCTATGTCATTCAGCTTTTGGGACACTTAGTATGGTTTGGTTTGGTTTGGTTTGGTTATTTTTCAGAGAAATCCACAGCTTATTATAGATAACAAAGTTTGATCAAACTAAATCTTATTTGAGATCTTTTCTTCAATCTTATATCTGTAAGAAAAAAAATTCACTCTTATTTAATAAATAACAAAAACTAGAACACTTAAAGCAAAAGTGGAATAAATCAAATATAATCTTAAGCAGAGATTTGTTTTAGACGTTTTCCTTTACTTAAAGATAATTTTCTTCTTAAAGAAAGTTTCAGATTTCTGATTTCATATTTTTCTTCCTTGAGAACTATAGCATATTTTAAAAAGAACTATATAATATTCAGAGTCTGAATTTTTATTAAAGTTGATTTGGGGGAATAGGTTAGTATGTTTCTTTTATATGCTTAAACAATATTTGTAACTTTTGTTGTAAAGAACATTCCTGATTTCTGTTAATTTTATTCAAGTACCTCTCCAAGTACAAATCTGACTTTTTTCTATGCTCTACTAATATCTTATTTTCTAACTTTGAAAATAGTTTGTTGATATGTAGGAATATTCCTAAGTTTTAACTCTGATCATGTGTTACTTCTCTATAGTACTACCAAATTTATTATCATAATTTGGAGATTTGGCTGAAAATAATAATACATGTGTCTCTTTGTCTCCACAGTTTAGGTAACCTTGGCTTGAAGAGACTGAGTAGCTGATGGTGGCGTACTTGTTGATTTTCTTGTATTTTTTCAATTTTTTTTGGCTTTATACTATTTGGAACTGTTATTTGGCGCATGAAAATTTAGCATTACTCTGTTTCCTAGATTATCAGCTTTTTATTATGACATTTCAGCTTCCTTTATGATAATTCTCATGTCTGCAGGCTTTTCATGCATGATTCTGCTTTTAGTTTATTATCTACCATGGTGACTTCATTCACTGTGTATTTTGTGATTTATGTTCTCTGTGAGTCCTTTTAATTTGAGATGTAATTTACATATATCTAGTTTTCAATGAACATGATTAAAGCTATAAATCTTGACTTTTAATATTCAAAATTATTTCTAACGCCACTATGATTCTTTAAAGGCGTAAGAAGAGTGGTTTTTTAATTAGTCCAGATTTACATTTAAATGTCTTTTGGACAGGAATCTGGTCTCTACCCTGTCTTAGATTTTATTAAAATATTTTTTAGGATTTAATATTTGGCCAGTGTTTATAAATGTTCTGTTTGTGCATGTGTGAAAATAGGTGCATTTTCTATTTTTTGAATGAAAGAATATATATAATTTGGAGCTTATTCTCAGTTTTCAAACTTCTGCAATATCGATGAGTTGATAGTTCTTTGACCTATACACTTACAAAATAAATAGATTAATATTGCCTCTTAAGAGCATGCCTATATCAATATTCCTCAAGATTTTATCAATTTTAGCTTTATATGTTTCGAAGCTGTATTGTACAGCTGATTTTGGTCCATGCTTATATCTTGTTTGTGAACATATCTACTGCATCGTACAGCATTTCCATTAACTATTACTATTTAATAAGCCTACTAAAAGTGCAATAGCTTAAAAAGTAAGCATGTATTATTGTTGTTGGTCTGCAGATGGGCTGGGCCAAGTTTAACTAGATATACTCTGGCATTTACGACAGATGGGAGGTGGCCACTCTAGGATGGCCTCAGTCACATGTTTGGTGTTGGTTGGCTGTTGGTGATGACCACAGACACAACTAGACCCAGGTTTCACGTCGTCCAATGGACCCAGACTGGTTCACATGGCATACTTAGTCTTTTTAAGATCTACATTCAAAACGGGACAATGTTATTTCCAGAGCACTCTCTTGACCAAAGACAGTCACAAACTAGCCCAGACCAAGAGGTGAGGAAGAGCACTGACAGAGGAGGCCTGCAAAGTCACATGCAGATGGAAGGGCAAAGAACTGACAGGTTAGAATCAGTCTTTTACAGCCAGGGTCTCTTCTTACCTCTCGTACTGCTAAACAACTCACATACTATTAACATGGACATGCTAATTTAATACGACCTTATTTTTTCCCCACAAAGTCCAAATTTACTGAATAGCACTATCTCACTTCCAAACAGGGCACAAAATTTGTTTCAAATCACTAAAACTTCCCTAATGCCATCTCATTGTTCATCAGTTTAATGATATCATATTACTTAAATACAAAGAAGTGAGCATACATAGACTGTACCCTACATAACTAATTAATGCCTACGTATTTCCCCAGTTTCTTTGTTCAGTTTCTTCTTGCACCTTGCTTTTTCCCTCCATGTTCATTCTTCTTCTTGATGAATTTTATCCTTTTATAGCTCTTTCAGTGTAATTTCTTTTACTTTTTTCTATTCCCGGAAATACTTTTTCCTTGATTTTATTTTTGAACAATTGTTCGGTTTGCTATATAATTCTATGGTGATGCCAACTTTTCTCTCTGAAAATTGGTTGATGTGTATATATCAATCAGAATTCCAAATGTATTATTCTTATGAAAAAGGTCAAGTTTAATAGTGAATTGATACAAAAGAAAACAGTTACTAAAGACGCTCAAAACTTGTCAAGCTAAGGCAAAGATTATGTAATGTTACGGGAAAACTGTATGAAAAGCATCTTAAGGGAGGCATCCTGGTTTCCTTCCTCCCTTAGCACCAAAGCCAGCTGCCCCACTGGTGTTACCTGGTGAGGGGAGCTCTCAATGACAAAAAAGCAAAACTTGAGAGCTTCTATTCTAGCAGCCTTTTCCAAAATCAGCCAACACTTTGCAGAGGTGCTGCCTGAACAATTCTCAACTAACAGGGGTGTTGCATGCTGAATCCAACTGAGAAGAGGCTAGAAGCTTGAAGCATGAAGGAATGTCTAAAACATCTCCAAACTCTGAAAGAGGAATCACTGTGGCCATGGTGGTGTATACCTATAATCCCAGCACTCGGGAGGCTGAGGCAGGAGGATCACCACAAGGCCACCTTGGCCTACATAGTGAGTTCAAGACCAGTCTGAACTATATAGTGAGACCCTGTCTCAGAAAAGAAAGAAAGAAAGAAAGAAAGAAAGAAAGAAAGAAAGAAAGAAAGAAAGACAAGAACCATTTGAGCTTTGCTGCATTGATCTTGAACTTGAAGACTCCATTCCTCTCCTTCCCAATATCCTTCCAGTGAGCCTCTGGCTTGGATGCAGCTCAGTCCTCCTTGTAATGCTTGTAAGTAAAGTGGTCCAGGTACATCTAATACCTCAGCTCCCTGGTACAACCTCACACTAAATTTGGTCCTATCAAATACCCATGGGCTCCCATTGCCTTCACTTGTTCAGAGGAGCATCTAACACACGTCCAGGAAACTGCACCAAGCCGTGGTCTGTGGGTGAGTTCACAGAGTGGGCTGGGGTCTCCACTCCCTTTGAGTTAGTTTTCCATCTGTAATCAGGAGAACAATTGTGTCTCCAAGTTTCAGGGACACAGGATGCCAGAAGAATGAGGACTTCACTTTAAGCCCTCATCATCAAAGAGCAGGATATGGGGAAACATTTTTAGAAATAAGAACATCCATCCTCAGCTAGAGTAGAGAAAAATGGACATATTCATGCATCATTGAAGGAAATGTAAATTCCCCTTCTAAAACAGAGTCTGGTGGTATCTATTTTAAAGTGCACAGGCTTTCTCTACCAGCATTCACTTATTTTGAGAGAACTCAATGTATAAAAATGTATATAAAGGTATTTTCTGCATAATGGAAATATGTTGGAAATACTTTCCATACTCATCAATAGGGAGCTGACTGAAGTACCATGACACCTGTGCTATGGAACACTGTGTAGCTATGAAAAACAACGAAATGTGTACACATTTTCTGAAGGAATGTACGTCATTAAGTGAAAAGTGTTAGTGGAAAAACACAAGTTACAGAATAATGTGTAAAGTATCATCCCATTGTTTTCATTTAAAAAGAAACATTTCATAGGCACATATATAAATACGCAAACCAGAAATACATATGCATATGTGTAGAAATCTGAGACAGAATAGGCCCATACAAAATCCATTAGCATCGGCTAGTATAAGGGGTAGGCATCATAGGAGAGTAGAAGAAATTATTAAACTTTCTATAACTTTCTTGTTTCGTTTGACTACAGTGACAGTACATTATTTCTATAATGTAAAAATATAATAAAGTTTCTTATAATTGAGCACAAAGTATTTGGATTTTTTTTTTTCAGCACTGGGGACTGAACTCATGACCTCGCACTTGTCAGGCAGGCACTTAGGCCACTGAGTTAAAGTATTTGGATCTTGCAATACCATTAGATGAAATAATTCTATCAACATCATCTTTAAATTGAGCTACATCATTTATTTAGTCATTCACTAACACACCCAATGAACGCTGCACCCATTCATACTATATTTAGTGATGCCTGACTTGTGCTAGGCACCATGCTGCATCCTACTGTGCTACTTCAGAGAAACAATAAAGAAACAGGCCATCACCAAGGATCTGCTCAGGGTCTACACAGTGGGTCACACATTAGATAAGTAAAGTATGCAAATTGTGACTATGGCTAGGAAAGAAAAGTATGGGATATTGTAAAGAAGTCTGAGGGTGAACATGGGGGTTGTTTGCACTATGTGACCAGGGAAGCCACTCTGAAGAGAACACAAATAAACTGAAACCCAAGGGTTGGGAGGTGTATCCTTGCAGAACCCTGACACGCATGGACATGCCACCCAACTCCACAGGGCAGGTGGGTAAAGAAGCACTTGCCATCGAGCTTGGTGAGGGTAAAGGACTAGGGGAAAGCCAGAGTGTTTGAGCTCTTAGAGCAAGAAAAAGTGGGATGAGGTCAGAAAGAAAGGTAGAGACCACAGAACCATGTCTTCAATGGGAAGGACTATGAATTTCATTGTAAAACACAGAAAAAAAAAACATTAATTCAGGGGGCTTCCATGAAGGGATTTATTATTTGGCAAACAGAGTGGTGGAGACATTAAAATCAGTAACTGTGGTATATTCTAAAGGATTCCCAGAGAAGGAAGTGACTTCCCCACCTGGGACAACCCCAAGGCTCCTCAGGAAGCTGGATGTTGATTTGGGTTTGAAAGGGTGATGCAGTATTCACTGGGCTCAGACCAAGAGTCAGGTGGAAAATCATGAGCACATGGAAGAGTGGGCCAAGATGTGGACCCTGAAAGAAAAATCTTGGGAGAAAATGATCTGAATTTCCATGTAGCTCAAGAAGAGAAGAAGGTGATAAGCATGGGGAATTAGGCAGTGCACAAAGCTTGAAGACGTGTATATAGCATCCTTCTTTTGGGACTGTGTCCCATATACACAGGATTTTCAAAAACAAAAATATGTAAGAATAACTTTTAATAACCATTAGCTGCATTATAATCTATCACTCCATGCACCTTTAACTGTGCCATAAAAGAAGATAGATGTGACCATAATGGTTCAATTTGATTTGCTATCATATGAGATATACGTGTTTAACTTTGTGAGAAACTGCCAAATAATTTTTCAAAGTAGTTGTACCATTTTTCACTTCCCATCAGAAAAGTGTAAGAGTTTTACTGACTCTACTTCCTCTCTAATGCCTGATATTGTCAGCTTTCATCATTTCAGAGTGTGTGGAAGTACCTCATGGCTAGCAACCTTCAGCATTTCTTTGTGTTCATTGCCCAGTTAGCTACTGTCTTTTGTACAGTGCCCTTTCATGACTTTCGCCCATGTTTAACTGGAATTTCTATCTCTGTTCTGTTGATGTGTAGGAGCCCATGATACATTTGGGATTCTTTTGTTTCCTATCCAGTTTAATTTTAGACAGAAAAATGAACCTTGACAGAAAATGAAGAAGAAAAAGAAAATCTATCAGCCATCTAGTGTATGCCAACCACATTTCTGGGTAAACTTCATGTGTTACTTAACTCTGTCCTCTAAACTGCTCTAGGAAATTAAACATCAATGACCCCATTGAATAAATGGGGAAACTGAATCTCAGAGAGACCAGGCTAAAGTCACCTTGCCAGGGTGTGACAGAATCTGAACCAGCTCTAATCCATATCCTGACTATTCACAGTTAAAAACCTTTTGTCCAGATGGGCCTCTGCTCCCTCAAGATTCTGGGTTGATGGGGTTAATGTGACTTCTTTGAGCCCTTCCCTAAAGAAAGTCATTTATTCCCTAGTCCTGGCTTTCACTGAAGGACATTAATCTGCTAATGGCTCTTTCACCGGAGGCACACGTCCAGCATTTTCCACCAGGGACCACTTTTGTGTGAGCACTGGCTTTCAAGGAACTGCAGATCAATGTCTGCTACTCCATCTGAAGATTCTTGGCTCTGCAAGGCTTGCTTGCCTCTGGCAGATAAGCCAGCCCCTGCCTTAGCATGCACAGTATATGCACATGTATATGTCTGACACATTCATCCCAGCAGCCATTCAGCAGGTCTCCTCCAAGGCAGGAGCCTCAAAGGGCCATGTGGAAACTGGAAGGAAAGACTCTAGCACCAGGATGTCATACACATGGAAACTCTTAGAGAAGAATCTCATCCAGTCTCCTCCTGTCCCAGGCAGGCAACTGATGACAAAATCACTTTATTGACACACAGACTCAACAATGTCATCGCCATGCTCAATGAGCCACCGTCAGCTACAAGATACCAACAACAACAATAACAGCACTGTTTTATCAGATGAATTCACCATGGGTTATAAGTTGTGGCATTATTCTGTTTACTTTAAGAAAAAAAAATCTGCCAATTAAAATATGATCCATAGTGCTGCAAGACATACGAATTGTTAAGCCTGGCATCTTGTTCTTTGAAACTTTCCATCTATTTTGAGGAATTTGACAACTTATTGCCATCACTCGGAGTGCTTAGTGTTTGACGGACAATCCTTTTGTGTATGTCATACTAATGAAATGCAACACAGAATCGTCTCTTATAGATGACTCTTTCTGAGTGCTCGTAAGTACTTTGTTTTTGCTTTCAAGAACTTGTAAAATTTTCCCATCAAAGAATATTTGCTTCAAACATGAATTTCAAGTCTACCTCCTATTGTTCTGTTTCCATGCCCTCACTAGCCCTGTGATCCAATACCGAGTCATCATGTGTTTTTAAGATATTTTGAATAAGAACAAAATTCACCATCCATAGTATCGACAGTTCATAGCACATAATTGAAGTCAGAATAGCATACACAGCTTTGCCTGAGTTCCTATGTGCACTGGCAATGAGTGATGCCCCTGTTGCCTGCTGGGCAGAGGATGTAATATTCCACCCACAACATGAGACACACAGAGTTTAGAGCTGTTATGCTATAGAAGAAGAAAAAGGCACATCTCAGAATCAGTGAAGTATGAAATAAAAACCAGCATTATAGCACATTTACTACACAGTACACATTTTCTTAAATCTTTTTCAAGTCAAAAAATTCAAGTTTTGCAATTCTAAAGGGAAGATGCTATCCATGTATTTTATAGATGAGGTACAAAAGCTCAGAGAAGCCAGCAAACTTTCCCGAGCCCATATGGGTAGTAAAGTCAGAACTAGTCTTCCAACTCAGACGGTATTGCCCTGAGGCCTCCTAGCCCTGTGTTATATTGGTCCTCTAAGCTAACGTTCATACCATTCTAATTCAAGAACCTGTGCGTTTGGGTCCTGCACTTAAACTTTCTGATTCAGTGGTGCCTTGACACCCGAAGCTGCCTCTGTTTTTCTGGCCTTTGCTCATCCCTTTTCTCTTTTTGAATTCCTTCCCTTCTATTAGTTCACCTGGCCAGTCTTTGCTTATCTTTCATTTTTCAATGTAGATGTCACTTCCCCAAGAAACTTGCCATGACAGCCCTTCCCAAACCAAGGGATGGGTGCCTACGCTATACTTCCATAATACTTGAACTTTCTTTTATAACAGCACTTATCACATCTCTTTTTGTTGTTGTTGTTCCTTTACAGGGCTGGAAGTCAGCTAAAATGTCCTGGTCTAGAGTCCTGGCCAGCTGTCGCTCTGATTGTACAGGCTGGTGCTGTGTCAGGGTTTGCGGTTGCCAATCATTCGATGGTGTAGACAGCTAAACCACATTTGGCGGTCTGTCTCATCTAACTATGAACACTCTTCACATCATCATCCCAGAACCCTGCCCTGGAACATGTCAGGCATGTGATAAGTATTTGTAGTAGAACTCAGTTGAAATATGCCACGGTCACACAGTGAACACACAGGATTAGTCTCTTATCATGTCAAGATAGAGCAGAGATCAAAACAGAAGCTCTCAGGTCGACTGTTCCGTCCACTGCATCCCACAGGCCAAGAGGGCTGGTTGCTGAGTTCTTTCAGAGTCAAAACAGGCATTGCAGCAGGTGGGTTCCTATAAGTAGACTAAGAATTATAAAAAGATAACTTTTTCTTTGGCCAGGAAGTTACTTGCTACATTTAGGAACGAGACAAGTAAATCAGACAGAGTTAAAAATGACTTTAAGCCATATGCATAAAGAAATTGCTGATGGACTCTCTCAGGACAACTTTACTGGCTAACAATTATAAAAATCCTGCCAGAAGTCAGTCATCCTGAAAGACAGGCAATGAATATAGACCAAAAAGTGGAATATGGAGAATGAGGTCAGCACTGAATCCAATCAAAACTGGTAGGCAGTCAGAATTCACCCAAAACATTAATAAGCTTCCCTAAAACTAGATTTCTAATAAATTTGGGGTGAGGGAATGAAAGAACCCTATATCTAAAAGAATATTAAGTGCATTAGTCCTAATTAGGCCTTTTAGTAGCTCACAAAACTACTGGAAGGATCAAAGTAAATACTGGGGGGAGTTACTGAGGGCTCCACCCATCACTAGTTCTCAGGTTTACCACTACAACTGAGCTATAAATGTTGCCACCCAAAAGAAGGTTAATTCGGAGAGCATTGTTAGTCCGATATCCCCTTCAAAGCTGCCAAGTGAGAAGTGATTGTTAGGCAAATCCAGAAGCCACTGAAAACCTCACTTCTACCCAAATCACAAGTTTGCTGTTGCTGCCAGCATAAAAGGGCTTCTGCTTCCCTTCCTTCTTCTGTCTGACACAAGTGCATTTCCTTGAAACATCCAAACTATGTCTGAACCCAGGCTAGCTGACAAGTAAACAAAATATAGTACCCAGTCTTCTAACCCCTGAAATCCAGGGAAGGGTGCAGAGTGGGTGAGCTGTCACTAGGGGTTCCTAGATAAACCCAGAACAACGGCCAAGTTGGCTCTAAAGCTTACACTTTTCCACAAACTGTCTTAACTTGGGAAGGGCACGTAGGAAAACAAGAAATAAAGTTAAACTTTATTATAAGATGCTAAATGGAAACATCTGCATATTACTTTTCTTTTTTTATTTTAAAAAGAATAGAACAAAACAAAGCAAAAGAAAACAAAATAGAGTCAAACATAATATAGCATTTCAAAACAGAACACTGCAAGCTATACAGGTTTTCAAAACATAACAACAGGAGATTAACAATGGTTACCCTAGTGTCTCTTGCTTTCTTCAAAATGGTTGTTCTTACATTTACAGACAATAAACTCAAACAAAACAAAGTAATATAAAACCAGATAAAACAAAAGAGCATTACA
>RJWT010054390.1:0-10290 GCA_004365215.1 Cuniculus paca
ATTTCTTACTGTTTCCTGATAAAATAGGTATTTTATTCTTTCTGTGTCCTCGGGACATCCTTGAGTCATTAAGACGTTCCTCTTTTCTTTAAATGTTGCTAACACTGACTACTCATACGTATTTTACATGATGCAGCACTGCTCTTCAGAAGCCCACGATACATTGATGTGTATGTAGTGTCCATCTCATGTGACCACATCAAGCTAAATATCTTCTCAAAAACTCAACTGAGTGTGGAATACTATCATTTTAGTTCCTAGCATGAGCAAGGTGATAAGCTTCTGGGAATTTATTTTCACATCTCCAAAAATGCCTATCCATTTTGAACATACAGGCTTGATTATTAACGAGGCAGTCTCTATCTATAAACTCTTCATATAGGTTATTCATGTCTAAAATATCCACTGTTTTATAAAATTTTGTATTTTTAAATTTTACAGAAATAGTTGAAAGAAATGTACCAGGAAATCTTATGCCCCTGGCACCCAGCTTCCCCCAGTGTTAACATCTTATACGAGTCTAAAACAATACCAAAACTAAGAAAATGGCATTGGTATAATCTAAACACAGTATTCAGATTCAAAATTTTATCAGTACAGCACCGTTTTGCGTAACCACAACCACTACCACCAAGATATTCAACTGTGCCATCACCAGAAGCTTCCCTGTTAGCCCATGTAGCCACGCCCATCTTCTCCCCCAAAATCACTAATCTCTAGTAACTACTAATCTGTTTTCCATCTCTATAATTATAATTCCTAATAAATGTTACATAGAGGAAATCATCTAGTATGTCACCTTTTGCGGCACCAGGGATTGAACTCATGACCTTGTGCTTGCCAGGCAGGCGCTTAGGCCACTGAGCTAGACCCCCAGCCTAGTATGTCACCTTTTGGAACTGGCTTTTTTTCAAACTCAGTATAATTTAGTTAGAACTTATCCAAGTTGTTGCATGTATCAGTGGTCTGTTCTTTGTTTGTTTTTTAATCAGAGCAGTGTTCCATGGTACAGATACATCAGTTTATTTAACCATTCATCCCCTGAAAGATATCTGAGTAGTTTCCAAATGTTTGCTATTATGAGCATGTTCATATACATTGCCACAGGAAGTAATATCACTTATGTGGGATAAATACCTCAGAATTCAGTTGCTGAGTTGTATAGGAATTCTACCTTGAGCTCTGAAAGAAACTACCAAACTGCATGCAGGTGCGGCTGTCCCCTTTCATATCCTATCAGCAATGCAGGAGCAATCCAGCTTCTTTGCATCCTTGCCAACATATAGCATTATCACTGTGTACTTCTCATTTTAGGCATTCTATTAGGGTATAATAATATCTCCTGGATTTAATCTGTGTTTCCTTAGTGGATAATGATGTTGACAACTTTTCTTGTGCTTACCTGCCCCATGTATATACCCTTCAGTGACAGGTCTGTGTCTTTTGTTCTTTTTTAATAGTATTGTTTATTCTTATTATTATTTTAAAAGTTATATATTCTAGGTTACAAAGAATTTGTTGGATAAAAGTTTGCAAATATTTTCTCCCTATGATTTGATTTTTCATCTTCTCAGCAAGCTCTTTCCCACAGAAAAAGTTTCAATTTACTAACTTTGCCTCTTATGGGTCTTGTTTTTGGTGTCAAGTCCAAGCACTTTTCACTCAATCCGAAGTGCTGATGATTCTCTTTTGCTCTTCTCTACAGGTCTAATATCTTTGGGTTTTTATATTTAAGTTTGCCCATCATTTTTTAAATATTCTAGATGAATGTTAAATTAAGCCTCTCTTTCTTAGGGAAAACTGTTTTAAGTAAAAGCATTCTTTGACTTCATAAAAACCAAAGTTATATTTCAGTTGAGAAAGTCCAATTTAACTTGGTTGCCTATTTTTGGTAACTTTAAAAAATATTTTTTGAGTTAGTATAGTGGTAAACACCTATAATCCCAGCACTCTGGGAAGCTGAGACAGAAAGACTGCAATGTCAAATACAGTGTGGAAATTTAGTGACTTATAGAGACCCCCAAAATAAAAACTATAAGGGGCTGAGGATGTAGTTCAGTGTGAAGGTCTTGGGTTTAATCCCCAGTACCACAAAAAAAAAATGGAGCAGTCATTTTATGTCCCTATGAGTTTTTGTCACAACCTACACATAGCATCAAACAGTTCAGATCCAATTACTTCATCTTTTTCTAGGTTCCTTATGGCTTCATCAAAGATAATCAAGCACTTCTGAAGAAACAGCATATAAATCTGTTTTACTCTACTTCTTTTCTTCATTCTCATCCTCAGTATATCTTCAAACTAGAGAAGAACATTCCTTTTGAAAATATGATTTGATGACAGGCCAACATTTTAACATTACAGAGTTAAAAATGGAAGCTCTGTCTTTCTGTGTCTATAAATTGAAACTTCTCACTTAGTACTGCATACTTGATGTAACTAAAAGTGACCCAAAGCTTATGTGCTGAAAGTATCATTATTACCTATAATCAAATCAGATATTTAAAAAATGTGCTGTGTTAGAAGTGAGCAAGGCATTTATTAGATCTGATCATTTTAGTTTCTTTGGTAAGAAGTTTACAGATTAAATTAAATTTCCAAAATTTATACTTGCACCATCTGCTGAGTATGGAGATAGACTAGCAAAGTGTATTTGGATTTGGGCAAAGTATCAACAATCTTTTTTACTTTATGGTTTTTGAGATTTCATCAGAATCTTCTCAGTAACCAAGAAAACGATTTGAAATTTCATTTTCCAAGTCAAAATCCCTAGATGCTGGGGAGAACATTTCTGTTGCTTTGGTCTAAAGTATCACGGGACACATCCGAAAGCAGTACCAAAAGCTGGTATGATAGTACACACCTGTAATCCCAGCACTCTGGGAGGCTGAGGCAGGAGGACTGCAAATTCAAGCCCAACTGCGGCAACTTAGTGACTTAGGGAGACCCTGTCTCAAAATAAAAAATAAAAAAAGGGTTGGGAACATAGCTCAGTGGGAAAGCTGTAAATTCAATCCCAGTAACCAGTACCAAAAAGTAAAATAAAAATAAAAAAGCAATATTCTTGGTGAGACCTGACAGAACCATCTCGATGCTGTGAGGGTCCAATGCATTTATTATCAGGATTTCCTCTTCTGTTTTCCCACAGGGCACTTTTTTCAACCTCAGTAGCAGAACTCAGTTTCACAGAGCCACAGGAGAATGAAACAGCAGTGCTACTCACCTGTGTGGTATGGCCGAGACCATTTAGCAGCTGCTACTTCCAAGCGACTATTGGTGCTCTTCAGAGAGACTCAAAATCTTCTGTTTCAGAAGTTCTTGCTTATCTTAACCCAGATTAGTGAGAGTCAGTCTCCATAAATGCACTGCCTTCCTCAACATGCCCAATCACAATTTCCTTTCTGTATACCTTGTAGCATATTCTAATCATTCATCTCCCTAATTCACTAGTGCTTTATGGGACCTTGCCTCTGTCATTAGAATTTAGCTTTGTTTTTTAGAATTTAATGAGGTCTGGGTCATGAATAGTGTAATTATTCAAACTATTGAAAATATAATCAGAATATCTACCACACTAACATTTGGGAAGGGAGTGCTAGGGATTGAACCCTGGGCTTTGTGCATGCTATGCATATGCTCTACCACTGAATTATGTCTCCAAACCTTGCTAGAACTATCTTAATACAAAGCACAACACTTAACAAACAGGCAGGGTCAAAGCTGGGTTCTTAATGTGCAGGATTATAAAGCCCTTAATTTTACCCTTAAGTCACGTGGTTCTGAGTGATGCAACGGTGCATAATCTCTTACTGTGAACCACAAGTCATAATTGCCAACTTCAGCAGTGGGATAAAAACTGCTAGCTTTTAGCAATAGTGATAGCAGCTACAGAGGACGGGTAACCTATGTAGTATCCATCTGATGCCAAAAATAATGCTACTTTCCATCTCTATTTTTTGTAGCTGCTTCATGGGTTTTTGTATTCTCTCCTCCTCCCCCTGACCTGCAGCACCCACTGCCAAAAGCCAGTACTTTCTTTGCCCTAGGGAATGGTTTCTAGGGAAACAGAATTTTCAGTGTTAAAATCAGGACTGTCCTGGGCAAATGAAGACAGCTGGTCACCAGTTATAGACACAGAACAGCCATTCTAGAAAGTCCTTAGAATAGATGGCTTCTCTCACTGTCTGGCTGTCTCTCCCTGATTGTGTTAGTTCTAGAGGAACAGGGAGTGAAGTTTGAAAGAGCAGATAAACAATCCTATCTCCTTCTCTGCCACTTGCCCATTTGATCTTTTAGAAATTGCAAACTTTATACAATCTTCAGTTCTCTTCTTGCCTCAGAAAGGAAGAGGCAGAAATTGGAGGGTGAACTAAACTAGGAATCCTACATTGTACCTGCTTTCTAATGCCTCTGGATAGTTACAGTCTGATGCAATGGAGTCAGGCAGCCCACAGTAGCATCCTGTTGTGAGTATAAAACATTATTCTCTTATTCATTCATTGCGTCCTTATTAGCTGCCCCGCCTCCGCTAGCTGTTTGATATACAAGAAAGACTAACAAAAAGGTCTTAGTGCTCAAAGAACCTAAAATCCAGAGGGTGACATGATATGAGGAAAGAGAAAAAGTTGACTTTTTTATACATTAATAATGAATTTCCTAAGAATTTATGTAAGTAATTCCATTCACAATAACTACAAAAATACCAAAGAATAAACAACACAGGGAGTAAAAGACCTCTAGAATGGAAATTATAAAACATCCATCAAAGAAATTGAAGAAGACACAAAAAGTGAAAGATCTCCCATGTTCATGGATTAGAATAATTAACGTTAAAATGTTCACACTACCCAAAGTGTTCAGAAGAGTCAGTGCAGTCCCGATCAAATATCAGTGACATTCTTCACAAAACTGAAAAAAGTTCTAAAATTTATATCAAAGCACAAAAGACATTAAATAACCAAAACACTCTTGAGCAAAAAGAACAAAACTAGAGACAACATAATACCTGATTTCCAGACATACTACGAAGCCATAGTAGTATGGTATTGGCGTAAAAATAGACACGTAAACAAATGGAACAGAATAGAAATCTCAGAAATAAACCAAAGTATCTATAGCAAACTGATTCTTGGCACAAGAACAAAAAATATGTAGTGGAAAAAAACATAGCATCTTCCACAATTGGTGCTGGGAAAACTGGATGTTCATATGCAAAATACTGAAATTTCACCCTTGTTTCTCATCCTGGAGAAAAGTGAACTAAAAAATGGATCAAAGACCTAAATATAAGACCTGACACTGTGAAATTGCTAGAAGAAAACAAAGGAGAAACACATCAAGACATTGGCATGGGCAATGATTTGCTGGTTTGGGCTCAGAAAAAAGCACAGGAAATTAACACAAAACTTGACCAAGTAGGATTTCATCCAACTAAAACACTACTCAGTAAAGGGAAGAATCAACAGAGTGAAGAGAGAACCTGTGAGTGGGGGAAAATTTTTCCAAACAACTGATCTAACAGTTAATATCTAGAATATTTGAGGAACTCAATAGAACTTAACAACAAAAAACAAGAAGTCCCAATTTTAAAGTGGGCAAATAATCTGAACTGACACTTGTCAAAAAAAGAAATACAAATGGCCAACCAATACATAAAAAAATGCTTGGTATCATTAGCTGCCAGGAAATGCAAATCAAAACCACAATGAGGTTATCATTTCACCCCACTTAGAATGACTATTATAAACAAAGACCCCCAAGTCAAAAACTAACAAATGTTGCTAAGCATATAGATGAAAAGGAACTTTCACACACATTGTTCATAATGAAAATTACTACAAGCATTATAAAGAACAGTACAGATGTTCCCCCAAAAAACTAAAAATAGACATACTGTATGATCTCACTTCTGGGTATACATCCAAAGGAAATGAATCAACATGCCAAAGAGATAGCTATATGCCCATATTTTTTGTGCTATTATTCATAATAGCTAAGACTCAGTGTTCATCAACAGGTATATGAGTAAAGAAAATGTATAAAGTATATATTTGAATATTATTCAGCCATAAAGAAGAAGAAAGTCTTGTCATCTGCAGCAAAATAGATGGAACTAGAGGGCATCATATTAAGTGAAATAAACAAGACACAGAAAGACAGGTACCATGTTTTCTGTCATACGTGGAAGCTAATAGGCGTTAACCTGAAAGTAGAATGATGACTAGAATTGGGAAAGGTCATGGAGGGGGAGAGGGGTGGAAGGAGGGAGGTTGTATTTGATTAGTGAACCCTGTATGCCAGTACCACACTGAATCCCATTAATATATGAGATTAATACAAGTTAATATTTTCAAAGTTCCTGGTAAAAGGGCTGGATGTCATGGGTGCTCGTACAGTACTGGAAATTACGATGATATGATGCTACAGCAATCGTACAAAGCATGAAGTAAAGAGGAGCCTAGGTAGGAGGCGAGGTAAGTAAAGATTAGAAGGAGAGCTTAATTTAGACCAGGACCTGGGAAAACTTCCCTGGGAAATGACATGGTAGAAATACAAATACCTAAAATAGCAAACTATGAGCTGGAGAAGAGCTCCTACACTTCAGAGTTCTGGAAGCCCATTTCAAAGGGTGCCAGTCTGAGGGCTGGTCTTCTAAATACAGGACACTGGCCTTTGCCATAAGCAATAAGAACTGAGGAGAGAGGAAAACAAGACTGCATAAAGGTGACAGGAAGGGAAGAAGGCCCAAATATTCTCCCCGACAGCCTGGAAGACTAGGCCTAATAAACATGAAAAGTCAGAGTCCTTATGTAATCTGGGTCAGACTGCAGTTTTGTCTGGCGAGTCCATGTCAAAAAGCTTACCAAACAGAATCGCAGGGGGAGATACTGCAGCAAAAGTATTTAACCCACTGAAAATAATTTATACTTGTTCATATTTACAAACAACCTGTTAATTAAAAAAGATTCTTAACTACTCATTAAAGGGAGGCCCACCCTTCAGGACCTATACTTTGCAAGACTTACTTACCATTTAATGGGAGTTACAGTGTGAGCAAAAATACATAAAGGCTGCATTTCTTTATACACTGTAATTTTACTTTTTGACTAATTCCCAACTTTCTCTGTCCTCAATTAGCCTGATTTAATGATGTTTTGTCAGGTATAGATTATGAAGTCCTGACTTTGTGTCTCAACTTGCCAGCCAGGAGTACCAACTCAATTAATGAATTTTCGAGATTTTAAAAAGTCAAAATGATAGCCTTTCTTTTTCTTTACTAATTTTAAATGACAATAAGTTATTTGGAAAATGATATTTGATTTCAGAACTACCATTTTATCTTCCTTGGCCATAACTTAGATATGACTGAACAGAGTTTATGACCTCTGTCTTCTGATATTAGAATATAATTGCACATTTCTTACATAGATATTATAGCTCTATAATAAAGATGCTTCATCATCATAACGGACTTTCAAAGCCCACAATGTCTTTAAGAATTTCCTTAAGTAGGAACATTTCTAGAAGGGATAGAGTAAAGGGAAGCTTTCTAAGCTGGTAAACTTGGACTAGGAGACCCAAGTTAATTATTTCATTTTGAAGGAGGAAAGAAAATCTGAGAGGTGACAGCTTCCAGATAGGAGTATAAAAAGGAAAAAGGCTCATGCCCGAACCATTCTTTGCTTCCTTTTTATTTCGCTGCTAGTTGCTCTCTATTGATGTTTGTATCCTGATTTTTATATTAGAGCAAAGTTAGATAAGTTAAGCAACCATTTCTAAGATGGCACGTTATTTTCTAGACCATATTCAATTACTGAGCTGCCAATACATGCTACATGCTACGGAAACAGCAGTAAAAAGCAGACAAAGGGATGGGCATTTAGCTCAGCGGCTCAAGCACTTGCCTGGTAAGTGCAAGGTCGTGAGTTCAATCCCTGGTACCAAAACAAAACAAAACCAGGTGTGGTGGCTCACTCCTATAATCCTAGCACTCAGGAGGATCTTTGCAAGTTCAAGACCAGCCTGGGCTCAAAGTGAGCTCAAGGCCAGCCTGAACAGTATAGAGAGACCATGTTTCAAAAAGACAAAAAAAAAAAAAAGTGGACAAAAATTTCCTTCTCTACTTGCCGATTTCCATTTGAATGGAGAAAGATAGAGATCAAATAAATAAGACAAATATGGAAAATGATGGGTGCTAGAAATTGTTCTAGAGAACAATATAGCAAAGACGAAGGATAGGGCATCTGTGGGAAAGGCAGTGCCCAGTACAGTCTTCAGACTCAGGAACTAGTTGGAAATGAAAACATTGGAAATATGCAGAATTCAGGTATAGCAGTGGTTCAGAGTGAAATTTATAGCACTATCCTACTTATGTGAATAACATGGAAGGGTCTCCCATCAGTAACCTAACTTCCTACCTCAAGAGATTTGAAAAAGAAGAACAAACAAAAATGAACAAAAGGAAGGGAATAACAAGGGCAGAAATTAGTAACTCTGAAATTAGAAATAAAAAAGAGAAAAGTAAATACAAAAAAACTGGTTTTGGGAGGAGAAAATTTAGTAAAATTGACAAATTGTCTAGCAAGACTGACACAAATAAAAAGAGATAAAACTCAAAAAATTACCATAAATGAAATAAAAGTTATCACTATGTTCTACCTTTAAAGAACTGTTAATGCCACTCAAAATTCCTGGAAGATACTTGTAGGTACAGACAAGATTATTCTACAGTTCACAGACAGGCCAAAAAAAAAACAAAAAAAAAAAACCCCATCATCAACAGCAACAAAACTAGAATAGCTAAAATGGTTTTGAAAAAATATTAAAATACAAGCAGGTCTACTAGATTTCAAGACTTATAGCTACCATAATCAAGATTTATAGTTACCAAAATCAAGTGAAATTCATACCATTAAACTGATTCCCTACTGGCAAAGGGAAACACAAAGATTAGTGAAAGCTGGAAATAGACCCATACAGATATGCCCAGTTGATTTTTTTTATTTTAAAAAAAACAAAACCGAAAAAAGGATAGAAATGAAACAGAATTTAAAAAAAATAGTAAGAAATTAATTGAAAAAGACGCACAACCAATTCAATCTAAGAAGCACAGATTTTTGAAGAGATGGTGCTCGGGCAAGTGGGCATCCATAGGCAAAAAAAGTGAACCAGACCGAAACTTCACATCTTGTACAAAATAGAGCAGATAAACACTTAAGAGTGAATAAGGCTAAAAGGTCTTTATGGGGAAACATGAGAAAATCTCGACCTAAAGCTAATAAAAAATTGCTTAGACCTGATATCAATAAGACAGTCCACAAAAAGAAATATTTTATCTGGACATCATCCAAATTCTTTTCCAAAGACTCTGTTCAAAGAGTAAAAAGACAAGCTACAGGCTGGATTTTTCTTTAACAAGTCTGAGAAGGCCAGACTATATAGTGAACTATTAAACTCAACGGTAGAGAAAATAAGCAGTACAAGCAAAAAAATAGGTAAAAGACAATTCATTGAAAGTGATACTCAGCTATCCAATAAGTCATGAAAGGATACTTAACATTATTAGCCCTCAGCGAATTGCAAATGAAAGTCACAAGCAGACAGCTCTCTACACCTATCAGTGACATACCTATTTGGTGACACCACGGAATGCTGAAGATGTGAGACACTGGATCACTCATGCGTTGCTGGAGGGAACGTGATATGGTACAGCCACTCTGGAAGCAGTTCTGCAGTTTCTCATAAAACTAAACATGCAATTACCATACCCAGCAATTGCACTGTTGGGCATTTATCCCAGCGGAATGAAAACTTAGGTTCACACAAAATCCTGTACACAAATGTTCACAGCAGCTTTATTTATAATATCTCAAAACTGGAATCAGCCCAGATGTTCTTTAACAATTTAATGGTTAAACAAATTGTGGTCTATTCTGTGGTAATAAAAAGAAACAAATTATTGATATGTGTAATAACTTGGATGAATTTCCAGGAAATTATGTTGGGTGAACTAAGCCAATTTCCAAAGTTCCATGCTATTTTAAATGCTTGATTCCACTTAGATAGCATTTTGAAATGAAAACATTTTTGGAATGCAGAATAGATCAGTCATTGCTAGTGGTTATAGACCTGCTTGAGGAGAAGAAGCTGGAGAAAAGTGGGTAGGGTGTTGGAAGACATTCAGTGTCTTGACTGTGGTGACAGATCCAAGAATGAACATATGCAGGTGACAAAACTGCAGAATTCAATGCACATGAATTCAAGTCAAATGGGGAAAATCTGAATAAGATC
>RJWT010054391.1:0-10291 GCA_004365215.1 Cuniculus paca
GGTGGTGGGGTGGGGGAGGCAAAGAGATGATTATAGCCTTGAGCACCATGATAAAAGGCAAAAGTGGTAAATGGGTAAGAAGAGAAGCCCTGAAAATATGAAACTCAGTGATGCTAACCTAGTGGCAAAAAACAAAACAAAGCAAAACAAAACAAAAACCCATGATGTTACAAAGGCGGGTGTGGATGACGGGGTCTGGAACAGAGAGAAGAAGCTATGGTGATTTTGATGAATAAGCAGGATCAATAGGAAGATGGGTGCTCTTAAGTTTCTGGGAGGCAGTAGTGAGCCCATACACCTGTGTGCATACAAGACCTATCTATTTAGCTTCCAGCATGTGGCTGTCAGATTTCATTCTGAAAAACTCTGGAAGACCTGATTCATGGGCTATGGTCTGAATGGACCATAGTGAGTGATCCAAGGTCACAAGAGCCGTGAACATACACTGTGTCTTCTCTACAAAGGCAGCATGATGTGTGAGCGAATGGTGGACAACTGTGTTCAGGAAGTATGTTTTTCACTACAGACCTATGTGATCTTGAAAAGGTTAAGTTTTGGGCAGGTGATTATTATGATGATGATTTTATTTCTAAAGTGAGATGATGGAACCAAAAAGCCTCAGTTGTTCTTTCTACTTCTGACACTCTACATCTCAGGAGCTTATTTTATAATACCCCATCTATGATTCAAGTAGAAACTGTGGCGATCACCCAGCCCAGTAGGACAACATGTCTATCTGCTGTGGAGTCTGCAGTGTGAAATGGTTTCAACTCCCCTGGGTGCCATGCACCTTCTCCTGGGGAAGGCCTTTCTCCTTAATTCAGGGAAAGTAAGTCCTTATCTGGGCATTCCTTGTTTACAGTGGTCTCTACCTCTTTAATTGATGCCCTGTTTCCAGGGTTTAGCATCACCATTGACACTTAATAAGTGCACAGAAAATCTCTGGTGAATGAGTAAAGAAATTATCTCCAGGGAAACATGCTTGTATGGGTCTTAAAATGGTGTCAAAGAGAAAGAGAACTCCTTTCAGAGCCTGCGAGACAGAGCATAGCTGTGTAATAAAAACAAGAACTCCATATGCATCTCTTCAGTGGATCACTTCCTGTCTAGATGCTCGCAGCCAATTACTCAATCTCTCCAAGTTTAACCCTCTTGCTGTGAAAGTTGGGTTAACGTGACGTGCCCCTCATATAGACGTTGTAAGATTTAAAAAGCAGAGCTGTGCTAGTAGCACAGCAAGTAGAAAATAGTGATTAGTCAACAAATATTAACTATATTGAAGGCAAGTTTGGCTTCTGGGGACACAAAACAAAAGGAGGGGGGACTTGCTGAAAGTCCTGGTTGTCACAGGAATAGTCTGTTAAAAAGCTCACTAGCTACTTACTCCATAAAAATGAAACAGATTTCTGTATTAAGTTCTCTATTGAATTACATTTTACCATGTGGTAAGGGCAGCTTGGCAGAGTGTATTTACTTCAAAGGGGGATTAAGAGTAACAAAGAACTATGTAGATTTCTAGGTATTATCTATCCAGAGAAAAATAAATTCAATGAAGAAAATGCAAAAGATCCAAATTGAAGGCTATGATTCGACATGGGCTTTGGCTTGAGGCAGTAAATCACGGTCACTGAGGAGGAAGAGTGACTTGAGTCATACTGTCTCATTAGAAAGGAAGAGATTGCTCAAGTGTCTGGCGAGGGTGAAGGCAAAGTATCCAGAGGAAATTATCCAACTTCCTGTTGGGTACAGCAAAGACAAGGGCCAGTGCTGATGACGAGATTCAGAGTGTACACAGCGTGTGCCAGAGGGTTTCCTGATCCAGCTGATCTTGGGATTGAGAGTACCCTCTCGTTTAGTGCAGGACTAAAACAGACAGTGACTAAGGGGACAGGGAGGAGGGGATTAGCAAGAGTTGGGCAGGACCATGAACAAGTGAAGTTGAGATGCAGGAATGAGCCCATGCCCTTTCGAGGGGAAAGCTAGATCAGGGTCCCAGGAAATGCACAAGTAGGCCCTGCCTCAGGACAGACCCAGAGGCTTTCTGTTTGAACTGAAATAGGAGGAGGAATAGAGAATTTAAAGAGGAGCACTTTAAATATGAAACTGTTGGGCCCCAGCAGTTTTACTCTGCTCATGAGTTAAAAAGCATAGGAAACTAATTCCAAATTGTACCATGAGAGATTGACAGTGCCCGTATGCATTCTGCTTTGACACTACTGGCTCAGAAATTTAAGCTGGCTCTGGAGACAGATGACAAAAGAAACTTGGCAGGGGCTGACAGGCACACTACAGAGAAGAAATAAAAGCAAAGACAGAAATTAGGAGCAGAAAATGGAACTAAACAACACTGACCACAGAAGAGAAAGCTAAACTTTAAAAAAAGAATCAAAGGCCTACATCTCAGATGTGAGAAGGTTATCTGAGGCAAAACTGGTTCATCCAGAGATGAAAACTATATGTCTATTTCTAAAGGGATCTAGGAGGAAAAACAAGCCATTTCCTTTCCTTGTCTACTTGTCTTTGTCACCCAAGAAACTAGGAAGGGTGCTCCTATTAAAAAAGGAGGTACTGGGATTTTGAATAGGCAGTGGTGGTGCAGCCTGGATGTGCCTCTGTAAGAAATGTGAGGTCGGGAAAGACTTTTCAGTCTAGGTTGATAGAAACCTCATGGGAAGGTAAATGGCTATGAACATGCATGTGATGTGGCTTTCAAATTTTCAACCATGCATGAGCTACTCCACTGTCATTATTCAAGGGCAGATGTTTTCTTGGTGAGGCCACTCACTGGCGATTTGCACTCAGACCTCAGGGGTGCCTAGAAGGGACTGGGGGCTGACATGTAGAAACAGCGGGTGTACAAATAAGATTATAGACCTGCCTGTGAGTGATGGGTCATAAAAGCTTTGGAAGAACCAAGAATGGTATGATAATTTGGGAGCACTCTAATGAACTCAAATGAAAGATTAAAAATTATAAGCTCAACACATCCATAATCGTATTTACAACTGTCAAATCTGACTTTCATAATGAATAAATCAGGGGCAGTCGTAGGCCTTACCCGTACATCATGTTGGAGGAAATCACAAGCTCCTTACATTCTTTTGAATTTAGTCTCTTTTCCTCTGCACAAATTCAGAGTGGTGACTTAGACATTCTTTGATTGAATTTTGGACACAACTTAATGCCAGGCAACTTGTCTTCAAGACACAGAGCAATCTAATCACTGACTAAGATCTGGGAACCAACTTTTCTTGTCAATTATTGTTCCTTATTTTTTACAGATTCACACTTCTATGCATTACTCCCTGAACAATTTAAACGGTTCTATAGGAATGGCATAGTTAAAATGTAAAAATTGAATCATTTAAAGCATACTCCAGTTATCATTTTATTAATTATTGCTATAAAGAGAGCCATTTCTAAGGACTAAGGGAAATTGCACAGTGCATTTGGGGTGTATGACTTGACCACAAAAAGAGTTGATGTGATTTGAAGGGAGAGTAGAGAATAGAACATTTGCTTGGCTTAAATTGGGCAATTTGATTTAAGAAGCACCAGAACAATACACAAAACTACATATGCCATCCAACCCTGTCAAGAAATACCATTCCAAATCCTCAGGACTGTGCCAATTCATTCAGAGTGCCATCTTCAGCCAGCCTCATATGGCAAGTCAGTGAAGAGTCAAAACCATTTCCAGTTTTCTTTAATCCCTTGGAGATGGATTTAAGAGGCCAGTTTGCATTTTTCACGCTGCTGGGAAAATAGTACAGCAAGTACAAGGCTCCATGATTGCTTCTAACTTTATAGCGCTCAAAGCAAGTAATCGAATATATGCTGATTTTTACTGGGGCTCCCTCCAGTTTTTCAGATGCCTCTTTCTTTTAAAACAAAGACAGACAACCAGTCACGAACAGCCGCTTCACAATATGAAGAGCTGGTTGTATTTTCAAGGTTTTTTTTCATACTGTTCAGGTCTGGCAGCCACGTTTGGAAGGCTACCTTCAGTTCTTACAGTGGCTCTGTCCGCTTCACGAAGATGACACTCTCTGGGCAACATCTCGGATTCTTAGATTCTACCTCACTGGTTTTATTGACATGGCCTCCGTGGGATTAGTAGTAGAAGATTCTTTTAGTCTCGCTCAATTTGTTCACCACTGACCAGAATAAACAATCTTCTTGGGTAGCACAACTAAATTCCGTGGTAAAATAGAAGTGAATAACTTTTGATTTTTGTTTGGCACAGACACAGACTTCAATTCAACCAGAAAGCTGGGGCATGCTCAACTTCTTTCTAATCCCCTGAATTTAAATAATCACTAAGCCTCCTCTACTCTGCTTCCTAAACTGCTCTTTTTCTCCTCTTCTCCTCTCCATTCCACAAGCATTTCTTTATTTTAAGCTCCCATCATCATTTCTGGAATACCATATTTGCCTTCTCTCTATTCACAGCAATCCAACCAGTTTTTATATTGCCAGTAGTGCTATTTTCCTAAAGTTTCTAGCAGGTGGCATTAACCACTCGATTTAAACACATACGGGGAGAGAGAGAGAGAGAGAGAGAGAGAGAGGCAGAGAGACAGAGAGACACAGAGTAAATAATAATGACAACAACAAACCAAGAAAAAGTGGCTTCCTATCATTGAGTGGATGAAGGTCAATTCTTTACTGGATTTCCAAGCACAGTGGCACTGGTCGCCCTGTCTGTCACACCAGCCTCATGTTCTTCTATATTCCCAGTCTTTCCAGGACTCCAGCTAGAAAAATGAAACAAAAACAGCTTCAATTCTCTCAACCTACCACTCTTTTTTCTGTGCCTTTATATAAGAATGTCCTCCTTTATCTACCTTGCGAACTCAACTTGCAATGATTTGATCACGTCTCATTTCTATAAACCTTTTCTTAGGAAATTTTATGTCTCCCCTGAGTTTAGACATGTCTGTTCTGAGTGTTCAAAACAGAGAGCATATTCCTCTCTTACATCATGGTCACTTGTGTTTGTGAACACAATGCACTTTCTACATCATAGTGTGTTTAAGAACACAGTCCCTGACTTAGTCCTCTGTACCTCAACGACTGCAGGCATAATACCTCATATTGCCCCCAAGTGCTTGTGAAATTAATGAATACATGGACATCCATACCCACTGCACTCACTTTTCAATGATTACTGGTAAATGGACAATTTTCTGAAACTGGATAATTATTTTTTAAAGGACTTGGTATTCTATGAAAGTTATTTAGGATACTTTTGGGTTCAAATGATGACATAGGAGGCTCAGAGAGAAAAGTTCTGTGTTTCCAGCTCAGCCTTGGTCAGAGAATCTCTCTGCCATTTGCCACACATATTAGAGGTCAACATAAAACTTTATATCAAGAAGTTTCCACTTTCAAAGAAAGTTTGAAAACTATCATGAGTTATGTGGTCCTTTTCTGGACCTCATCTTCCTGCAAAATGACAAAATGTGGACATTTCTAGCCAAGTACTGAAATGCAATTTAGTAATTAGGACCTTCGTGCTGAAATTTATGTAGCTGTCAAGTGAAGTCACTGAAAAGTACTTTGAGGATTCTCCTTAAATTGTCTTCTTTCCAGGATGTTTCAGTGGGAACAGTTAGAAATTAGAAGTTGAAATTAGGGATTTAAGTTTGTTACTCTTCTTCACAAGCTGTATCTGTTATTCTTGGTATGTCATTTACAATCTCTGAATCTCAGTTGTATCGCAATCTAAAATTAAAAGGAGGAATTATCTTTAGCGGCCAAGTAAAGACAATACCTCTACCAGCAGTCTCTAGACCGTGTGGCAGTATGAGTTTTACATATTTGCCCAGAACCTACTCTTTACTTCTTTATGTAGCTAGACTATATTTCTTGGGTTCCATTTGATGAAGTAGAGTTGTCTGAATAGTAACCCTGGTGAGTTATGAATAGAAGAGATATGCATCACTTCCAGACTAAGGCTTTTTAGAAGGTAAATGTGCTTTTCCCAGTCTTTTCCTGTCTCATTTTCCTCTTTAAACATGGGTGATTGTGGTACTTGGAGAATGATGTCAAATAACCCTAGGTCCCTGAATTATGGTGAGAAAGAGCTGTCTGCTAAACGAGAACAACCTAAAAGAAAAACAGTATTTTTGAGCAGTTACATAGTCTTCAATTTACATACTGCAGGAGGCTGTCTTATCCCAACTAATTTAGACATTTTACAACCATGATATACAGTTGTTTGTAGGATCGCTTCAAACTCTTGTTTATTATCATTTCCCCAAGTGATCTGTGCAGTGCTGACTGCTCTCTTGGAAGAGGAGCCAGAATCTATAAGGTGTCAGTTTTAGACTGCAGACTCATTTACATCTTCCTCTCATAAGTTTTTAACAATACTCATTAACATAATACAAATTAAAAATCTATTAAGGGTCACTGGGTCACTTGTGCTAACCCGAACTGTAACTTTGTGTGAATTATGCAAAGGTGCTCCTCCTAGAAGGTGCAGAGTGTTCCTGCTGCAGGTACCAAAAGCATGGCTCAGCCTGTTCAAGTAAACCCTGGGTGACACAGCCAGTTTTAGCCAGGTGGGTAGGTAGGCTTTGTTATCCAGAAAAGGGAGAACATAAGAACAATCCATTTAAATGGAAACGTGGATTAAAAAAAAATAAGACACCAAATGCAAAGCTAATTATTTTACTTGGAATATAAGGGTAGAGAAGATGAGACTAGCAAGATAGATTGGAACCATATCATAGAATTCTCAAAACCCCAAATGGTGATCTGATATTATTTTGGATAAAGAGGATCCACAGGAGAGTTTTGACACCCATGTTTTATAAACTCTATCAAAATTGCTTTAAAAGGAACAGTCTGGAGGCACCAAGGAAATTTAAAAAGTTGTAATTACTTGGATCAAGGAATAAAAAGAGTCTAAGATGGGATAATGGCAATGGGAAGAGAAAATAAGTAATACATTCTGAAACAAGATGAATACTTTAAATATGAGAGAGGGAGAAAGGGAAGAAAGAATTATGACTAAGATTTAGTCTGGGTGCTTAGATGAATGTGATATACTTAAAGATTGGGCTGCATGAAAAGGCATAAGTCTTTATAGAACATGAGTTCATTTTAAATTCCTTTAGTCTGATTGGATCTATATGCAGACATGATTTTTATATCTTGTGTCCATCTTTAGGTTGTAAATAGAAAACACTTAAACAGTTCTTACCATATGCCAGGCACTACTCTACATACTTTAAATATAATAGCTCAGTAAATATTCAAGCAAGCATGAGGTAATTCTAATATGATCTTTGTTCTACAAACAGCTGGTAAGTTAAAAGTTACACAGCTAGGAAGAGGCAGAACCAGGATTTTAACTCAGGATGCCTGACACAAAACTGTAGTTTGAACTTGCATGGTATCCTGCTTCTTGTGCACTTGCTCAGGGGAAAGAAATTTGCAGAAACTAACAAAGAAGGTATGAGGTAGACTGTAGATCTTTAGGAATATTTCTGGTAATTGCTTTGAGTCCAAGTGCTTTTAGTGCTTCTAGATGACTGTTCTGCAACTTTAGAAGCTTCCTGACCAGAAAGGAACTGTTCAGTAGTTAGTGATTACTGTGGTTTCAATGTGTCCTCCAAGACCAATGTTGAAATTTGATGGCTATTGGAATGGTTTTAACAGGAGGTACCTTTAGGAGGTAAGTCGGTCCAGAACTCCAGCCTCATGTATGGGATCGAGCTATTGTCACGTGAATGAGATGGTTATCATGGGAGTGGCTTTGTCATATAAAGGAGCTCTGTCTCTTATCCAGTCTCACCATGGAATCTTCTCCCAATACAATGCATCAGGAGGGCCCTCATAAGATGCTTACACTTCTTTACTGGACTTCTTTGCTTGCACAGCTATAAAAACAATTATTTTCTTTTCTTTGCAAATTACCCAGTCTATGGTCTTCCGTGATAGCAGCAGAAAATGTGCTAAGACATTAATATTTCATACAGGAATATGTTTCAGAAAATTACATAAAATTATATAGGAATGAGGAAGAAAGTTTGGATGTGGTGTTGGGCTCTGTTGTAAAGAGAGGAGATTTTCAAACGTAATGTCGGTACCTCATGAAGAAAGCCAAAATAGTTTGTTAGCTTGGGCTTTCCCATCCAGCCTTGTTCTTTAAGGCTGACTTTTAGCCAGAGTAAATCCTCCAATTGATAGCTGTTAACTGTCACAGATTACAGATTAAAGTGACAAACTACTCTGAATGGGTGGATAAAAATATTGCAGCTGCAGAGATTCTAAGCAGAATCCTTTATATTTGAACTCTAAGCACTAAGAGTAGATCTCCATTCACCATACGCATTTCTTGGAATAATTTTGGCTTCACAATAACTGGAACAACTGGAATTAGCTCATGAACGTCACTTTTCAGTTGATCTAGACCTTCTAGTTGGAGTCTCCACCCTTGTACACTCAACTCAGAAACAGAGTGTTGCCTTGGTTTGAATGTTTGTGTCTCTACCATGTTCATATATTGAAGTGTAATCCCGAAGTGTTGGTAGTAAGAAGTGGCATCTTTGCAATGTGATAAGATTGTAATGATAGAGCCAAGGGAGTGGGGTTCATGCTTGTATAAAAAAGGATCGGGTGGCTTGTTTTTCCCTTTCTTCTTTGACATGCAAGAATACACAGAAGGCATCACCCATGAGGGATGGGCCTTTGTCAGTACTCAGTCTGCTGGTGCCACCGTCTTGGACCTTTTTGGTTCCTGAACTTTGGTTGTTTCTAAAGTGTCTAGGCAAAAGCATTTTGTTATAGTGTTCTCAATGGACTAAATCAAGTTATGTATAGGTATAGTTCAATCCTACTATGTTTTCCTCATTTAGGAATACATACCCATTGGGAAATGGTGGTAAACTGACATCCATATCTGGTCAGGCATGGGAAAGATGAACTTGATGAGCATTTGCTCCAGCTTTGGGGCACTCCTGATTTAATGCCAATGTCCTGATGTTATTATTAATAACTCCCATATTGCATGAATCAGCTTTTCTGTTGCTGGTACCAAAACCTGACACCCACAGAAGAAAGGAGGAAATGGTTTATCTAGCTCACCATTTCAGAGCAAATAGTCCATAATCGACGGAACCCAAGTAGGAACATCACAGCTGGAAGGCATGGCAGAGCAAAGATGCTTACGTCATGGTGGTCAGAGAGCAGAGCAGGGGAACAGTGCAGATGAGAGGAAGGGGCCAGGGACCAAAAGCGGACTCCAAGGACACACCCGAAAAAGTACTTAATTGTCCACTAGGTGTTTCCTAATCTGACCTAGTTTGCACATCATGATTAACAATTACAGCTGCTCATACCACTGTAAGAAGTGTTTATAAATTATAAGATCACACTATGCTTGGTGTAAAAATAAAGTCTTGGTTCATCTTACGAACTCTGAATTTACTTAGGGTGGTGGTGCTTCATATTAAAGATGAAATTTCTCAGGGTAATTTGCAACAAGATTTGCACCACACTTAAATTCTGGCCAAAGAAATACGTAGGTTCAGAAGTGTGTCGCATTCCCTGGAATGCTTTTCCAAAAAGGAGGAGCAGGAGTTCATTCTTCTTGCTATGCAGAATGCAAAATAAAAATTAGAACTGAAGGAGGTATTGTCAACTTCAAGTCATCACCTGGAGGAAAGTAGGATCTGGATTCTTCATCATCCTGGTATCACTACTTAGTTCTAGAGCATTCTGGATTTCATTATTAGAAGAGAAAGTAAACTCTTTTCTTGTTTGCACCAATATTATTTTACTTTTTGGTCACTGATAGGCACATTGATTTCTAGTTGACTCTGGAAGAAAGCATGAATATTACATGTGCATTCTCCTCTTGGTAGCCAGAGGGCTTGGTTTCAGAACTCACATGAAAATCAAATTTTGAGTAGTCAAATGCATTGTAGAAAGTGACATATTTCCAAACTATCTAGGTGCATCCTCTTATGTACTGTACTTTGCAAACTTTAAGAGATAAGTGATGTGTTTCTTCCTTGTTTCCTTTATCCCAGTATACTATTATGTGCTTGTCCAAAAAAAAATAGGTTTATATTCAAGAAGTCAAGCATTTTATTTTTAATCTTTCTTAGAAACAACATTTTGATAAATTTGAGAAAGGACAAGACCATTACAATATCCAAAGCCATATAAATGCTAGGTAGATGTACTACCATATTGTTTAGGGAATAATGACAAGAAAAATGCTGTACATACTGAGTACAGTTGACATGTTTTTGGAGTATTTTTGATCTATGGT
>RJWT010054392.1:0-10284 GCA_004365215.1 Cuniculus paca
GGAAGAGAAGGAAGAGCAGGAAGAGAGAGAAGGAAGAGGAAGAAGAATAAAGAAGAGGAGGCCAAAGAGGAAATATTTTAAATGAAAACAGAAAGCCCTGATCTGGAAAAGTTAGAAAACAGGTCTCAGTTGTTATGAGAAGTGGCATGAGTATGGTCATCTGGAGCCAAGAGGCAGGCGGTCAGGGACTGGGTACTCTCCATTTGAATGAAGGAAGGCAACACTATCTGGAGAAAGACTATGGTTGGTTATGGGCTGCATCCTGCAGCCCAGTGAAAACAAAACAGGCATTGACAATGGATTGTTTGCTAAGAATTTATAAATTTGATGTAATTTCCTGGACAGAAATCTTCAGAATAGGATACAGAAACATTTATATCGAGGACATAGGTCTTTTTGTTTGGGAAAGGGGAACAACTAAAATGCAATTTGATCATATATTTTGTTCCAATAACCCATAGAAACATCTTTGGAATACCAGGAAAGGTTCTCTGAATGAGTCTTTAATAGAGTCCCATAATCTGAAAGCTAGAAATTTAAGCTGTAGCATTAACATAATGCTTTTGTAATTTGAGGATAAGTGATTTTTTTTCCCAAGACACATGACCTACAAATCATTTGACAGAAATAGATATCTTGTTATAGACAAAATCCAGCATGACATATCATTATCATCAAAATATATTTAGAATTTATTATGTTCTAGGTACATTTTACATGTTATGTAAATCTTACCCTGTTTAATCCTCACAATTACCTTGTTAAATAGATGACACAATATTCATGTCTTCAGTTAAAGAAACTAAGATTTAGTGAAGAATATCAACTAGGGTTAAATTGTGGTAGCAAACAAATCCCAAAGTGTTCATGGTTTAATGAAACTGAGTTTATTTTTATCCCTTGCTACTTGTCTATCCAGGTCAGCATGGGGATCCTGCTCAGTGTAGCCCTTTTGGGGCCTGGGCTGATAGAACAGTCACTATCTTGAATGCTGTTGGTCACTGTACCAGAGTGACAGGAGAGAATTCTGGAGAGCTTCTTGCAGGGCATTAAATAGTATTGCCCAGAATTTACATATAATGTATTTTCTCACAACTCTTTGCCTAAAACTAGTCACACAGCACCACCCAATCACAGAAACACCAGGGGACTCAGCCCTCTGCATTCCAGCAGCAGAGCAGAACTGAACATCTCTTTAACAAGGTCACATAGCTGCTCAGCTGTGGAGCCAAGTTTGACAGCAGGCAAAGACTCCAGAGCTCAGGCTTCTAACCCTGAGACTATTCTACATCCCAATGAGGTTTGAAGAAAATCAGCCAATCAGGGAGATCATTGTCTCTGGGTATCACTGGGTCTCCCTGAAAAGTAAAGTAGTGAGAGAGAATCCTATACTCCCAGTCAGGCAGTGGATGAGTGTCTCCTAGAAAGAAAGGTCATCCTCAGAAGACTGTATTCTGTGAAATGACCTTATGAAAGGACATTAATCCACACTCATGGTAATCGTCTTGACTACCACTTCTCTGCCTCCTAAACTCAACCTAATAGTTTAGAGTAGTTTGAGTATTGCTTATCAATAACTGAGAAGAACTATTCCTAGGAAGATGGCTATATTTTCAAAGTAACCTATGCTTTTGATCTAGTGTATTATTTGAAACCAAATTCATCTGTTATGTTGATGGTTTCTATGAAAGGGTAAGTAAAACATTGAAAATTGAAGGGAAACCAATAATTCAATTCTGTTAGACCTCCAAATAGGCATTAGTAATAATTTTCAGCCCCTGCTTCTGTGGGCTGCATTTGAAGAAAGGACTCTACAGAGGATTCTATAAGACTCCTTTCTTCTCTAAACGGAGAAAGTTTAGTTGCTTCCTCATATGATTAAGTCTTAAAAGTATATATTTCCTTAAGAGGAAGCCCTTGTCTTCCTACATTGACCCACAATATACTAAGAGATGTATCACTCACTAAGGACTGCAGCCAAAACAAAAGGACAATCCTTCAATTGACCAGAAAGGGGATGGCACTCCAGGAATAGTTTACAGAATTACTGGTCCCCAATTCCTGGATACTCCATAATGTTACATAGACATAGAATCCTTGCCTTGGCTTCATGATGGGTGTGATACACTGATCATTATTGCTAACCTGACTGGATAGAGAAATGCTTATCAGATTAATAAAGCATACATCTTGGTTTGTTTGGATAGATCATGGAACGTGACCTTGGGTAATATCTGTGGTCCCTAGTGCCCTCTTCCTTGATGCTGTTTCCCTGCTTTCCTTTCCATCTGCCATGAACTGAGCAGTTTTGCTCTGTTATGCTGGTCTGCTATCATGTTCTTACCTCGGAGCCAGTTGACCATGGACTGAATCCACTGAAACTGTGATCCAAATTAAACTTTTCCTCTTTTAAATTGTGGGTGTTGGGTATTGTGTCCCATCAATGGGAAAGCTGGCTAATACAGTGGGCAAAGAGTTTACCCTTGACTTTTAGGTGTGGCCATATGACTTGCTTGGCTGCTTGGATATTACTAAATTCAATGTGAGTACATGTTTACCTTGTACCTGCATGGTTCTGCTTACCCTCTTCACTTTCTCCTTGTCTTTTGCTATGAGAAGAATGTACCTCAGATAGTTACTGTTCCAAAGAAGATGCTACCTATGGGCTCATGAGTGAGAAACCAAAGCTTATTGTTATTTTACACTGTTTGATATATTTTCTTTATAGCAAAATTACAACATAACAGGGCTCTGAAAAGTACATTTATCAAAAATTGCTAAAGCTATAACTAATACTTGACAGAATAAATAAATCTTAGAACTGATGTATTTTGGGATGTAACCCATTTTAAGAAAATCAAAAGTTAATTTACACTATCTACCACCTACTTAAAAACTTTAGGACTATACTATCTTAGGTTGCTTATTCCTTTGTGGTATCAGACCAATTTTTGATATTTGCATTTGATTCTGGAGCATGATCCAGTACAATATTGGCTAATAATGCCCCTGAAACTCCTTGTTATAGTTTATGGAGAATTCCCAAGAGTTTCTGAAGTGGCTTTCAATTTACTTATAAAAATAATGACAAACATTTTCAAACACCTATTTTATGAACAATATGTCCTAGGCATTTAAAATAAATTCTCTACTTTATTCCTCAATCTTAAAATTTATTTAATAAAAGATGTTGAAATTGAAGCTCAGAAAGGTTAAGTGATATATCCAAGATCACACAGCCAATTAGTGGCAAAGTGAGGATTCCTACACAAATCTGTCTGAATTTAATACACAATTATTGTTTATCAACTTTGAAGCTCATCCACTAACTTCTAAGATCTCCAGAAAGACTTGGCTACAATGTGGAAGTGAGTTAGTTGCATGACTACGGGGTTTATAAATGGTGGCAGACCCTGGAAGGTAGTTATTAGAGGCAGGAACTCAGTAAGAGGCCTGAATCCTCGTTTATCCCCAGGAATCTTACTTCTCCAAGTGCCATGTACCAAGATTAGTGCTTTGTTTTCTGTGAGTCCCAGGATAATGTCTAGCAGATCCTGGTATTGCCTCTTACATTATACAATCTATTAAATCTGAGTGGAACATGGCATCAAAGAAAAGCTTTTAGTATCAGCGCCACCTGGTGGATTTCAAACTTTTAAAAACATTTCTATCTGTACTATTTTACTATTTTCAACTCATGTCTTCCTTGCTGAAAGTATACTTTACCTTTTATTGTTTTTTTTAAGGCAAAATCTTTACCCTTTATGGCCTTACTAGCTAATTATGATTATGGAACAGAGGCATTTATGCACAGCCTTTATCTCCCTCCTTAGATTTGAATCCTTTTGCATACACAAAAGGACGCTACCTCGATTTTCCTTAGCCAACATTTATTGAGTATTTACTTTGGTCCAGGGACAGTTCTAAAAGAGTTACTTTTATAAATTTATTTCATTCTCATGGGAGATAGATTATTATATCCACGTTTTATAAATGAGGGAACCAAGGTCTGCAAACATCCTCTTCAGATACAAGGCACTTAATCCCATTTGCGTTCAAGTGTAGTCCTAAAGTGACAGAGGAGAATGCAGGAAAACAATCCAGACATTTGGATTTTCTGCTATCCCATGACTGACTGCTACTCAGTGCTGGCTGCAGCTTTACTGCTCAAGGATCTCTCTCTCTCGTCCCATGGATTCAGTTGGATTTATTTCCCACTGCAAGACCACAGCTCCCAGGGTTGGGAATGGGGACTGGGAGGGTATGTACTTATATTTTCTTGACTGTTTAGTTCCATCTAACTTCTGACACCTTTTGTTCTTGGAGAAGAGCAAAATCAATTCCCTGACATCCTTTGCTATGAAGCTCTGAGCCATTAGGGAGCATGTTTGGGCCTAAGTGCCACTGTGCCATCAATAAGCTGGTGGCCCTTATCTGACAGCCAAGTGAAGCACAGAAACCAGTTGGCCGGCATGTCTGGTTCTGCCTGGCTGGGCCACAACAATCAGGACGCCCTTCTCCATGGAGCTCCGAGCTCAGCATAGAGGTGCATGTAAAACACTCTTCCAAAAAGCAGAAAAATGGAAATCCTTATGCTGTATAGTGAATTTTCTTTTAAAAGATATATAGTATTAAAAGGTACACACATTTCGCTGAAATTATACCAGATCATGAGACAGGAGTAAGGAGAAGCTGTTCTCTGTTTAGAAATGGAACCAGCAATGGGATGGTGGAAAGAACACTGGGTTGAGATCCAGAGATACTTGCCGATTATACCTTTACTGACTTGCTGTTTTGACCTTGGACAAGTACCTTAACCTCTCTGGACTTTGTTTTCCTTATATGCACAGGGATATGTGTGTTTGCTAGACTAAGGTCTCTATTTTAAAGATCTGAGAGGCTTCTGTGACTTGACAAATGCAAAAGTGTGCCTGCAAGGAATTCATAAGGCAGGCCAGCAGCCTCTGGCCTTTCCTTCTCCATGTGCCCATCTCCCCTGGCAGATCCATGCAAAACTCTTCCCGGGGCTAGGACATGCAAGCTAAGGGAGGGTGTTGGCCAGTCCTGGAGAGTTTCTGATGTTTCTAGAAACTACTGTGGACAGATGACGTCAGATACCAGATGCAGACATGAGCCAAATAGCCCCTGACTGCGTTCCTTCAGGGCCAACCCGGGCTTACTCATCTCTGCCTAATGGGTGGTACCCCTAACAGAAGTGACAAATGGCCCATATTAGTATTGTTTGTACAAATTAATGATCCAGTGAAATAATTTATTTAGCTTGTCCAGTGTTTCCTCAGAAGAGGATTAAAAAACTTCAAGTATAGGCTAATTATGCTGCAATTATTAAAATACTCCATGCAACTTCAGCAGAGGCGATCCAGTGTGTCTCAGGCATGAAGGTCTTTTTATTAAATATTCCATCTTGACTTTGTGATTGGTTGCCTATTTCTAACTGCTAATGACTGTCACTCCAGCTCCTGCATTTCATTAAAGATCCTTCTGTTCTGCTGTCTGTGAATGAGTGAATAGTTCTTTGGACACCATCCTATCAGCCCTCAGGCAGAAATCAGAGCTGGCCAACAATAATCATGTTTATTAATCTAACATGTGCACACTTCACTAAGTAAGATCTGTCCCATATCATCTTCCAGAAGATCAGGCATTTCTCTTCCTTGTTTTTAAAACCATAACACACTATTACTCTCAACAGTATCCAGTTCACTTATTGCTTTAGTGGACATACACTGAGCAAATTAAAAAGAGCTTTGCCCTGTGTTAGTTTCAACAGTTACTAAAGCAGATGAAAGAATCTGTTGTCCAGCAGCATGGACAAAGACTGTTCTGCATGATCCAGGGGTGTAGGCTCATTGCTAAGGAGGTGTGGGAAAAGTGGGGCCAAGTGTGGGCTCCAGAGAGGGTGGAGGTGAAACACTAAGGAATTCTACTTCAGGAGGCCCTCAAAACAGGTTCTATCAAGACCACCTCACCCTTTTTACCATCCCAATTCAAGACTGAGATACCAATGGCCTGAAAGGATTTTGGGGATTCCACATGCTAATGAGAAGATGATCAAAATGCCTATTGAGCAGGGTAAGGTGGCAGATGCTTGTAATCCTAGCATCTTGGGAGACTGAGGCTAGAGGATTGCCAAGTTTAAGCCTTGCTGGGCAACTCAGTGATTTTGAGACCCTCTCTCAAAATAAGAAAAGGTCTGAGGATGGAACTCAGTATGAAGGCCCTGGGCTCAATCCTCAGTACCATAACAACAAAAACAAACTCATAAACCATGGTCAGGTGGGCCCTGACTCCTCTCTGATGTGTTTTCCACACTGCAGCCTGAGTGATTCTATTGAAACACGATCATTTAACTCCTCCACTTAAAATCTGTCTACATTGTCCCAGAGCTTATCCTGTTATAAGCTCTTCTAGGACCCTCTGTCTTCTCTCCATATAAATTATCACTTTAATTTGTATTTCCCATTAGGGTGTTCACCACTGAGTCCCAAAATTTTGGTGCTCTGGAAATACTGCTTCAGTGAATATTGAAAGCATACAATAGTGAATAGCATGAGGGCTATATTTTGTAAAGAAGCTTCTCTGGGATTCCAGGAGTAAGTGGTATTTTTAACATATTAGGAGAGTCTTGGGAGCAGTGACATCTGCTTTAGCAACTTTAGCAGCAACATTTAAGGAAGAGTTGTATAGACACCTGGTACCAGCCACACTGAGAGCCAGTTCTCTGATGAACTGGGCCTGCCTGGAACCACACCAGGGGAGATAAATGAAGCATCATTGTTTGTTTTGTCCCTTGGAGACTTGCTTTAATGATTTTAATATTGCCATACATAGAATTTCATAAATTATTTTTATGGGAAACATTTTCTCTCATTTAATTTAAAGGAAAAACAGACAAGAAGGGCAATCCAGGGCAGTGATCCAATGACTTGCAGAAAATGTCTTTCCACTGAGTGTGGTTGGAATATCTAAGCCTTAGAAGGCCTCCTTTTCTTTGAGTAAGCATCTGTCATTGCTCTGGTATGTGAGAGGGTAGCCGGTCCTTCAGGCAGGCCATGGACTGAGGGTTCTCTAACTGCAGAAGGCCAGCTGCAGTGCAAATGAGGACAATGGACACTAGCCAATGAAACATTCTAGCAACTTCAGAAGACCTAAGATCCCTTCTTTATTATCTCCTCAAATTATCCCAATTTGAGTGTGTCATCTGTTTCTTGTTGGGCACCATCCACTCTTTACAGAACAAGATGCTTTATTTAGGGAGGGTAAATTGTTCAAGGCCAAATGAAACTATTGAATAAATGAGACAATTGATGCAAAACCCAGGCAGTCTTGCTCCAGAGCTGGCTGCCCATATGCATACGCCAGCTGGCCCGGGTACATTCCAGGGAGGCTGGGGTTCACGTAAGGTTTTAACCAAGTGGGAAGGGATGCAGAAAACAGGGCCACATCATATGCATAGAAGTTGAATACACAGTATGGGAGAAAAAAAGCCCCCCACAAAGCCCATGTTCTTTTTTATTTCCATTTTATTAATACATATTTGCAGTACATGTATTTTATAATCGTCATGAGGGGTTGGTACACGTACATAATAGAGCTCATTTTTAAAATTCCCTCCCTCCCTCTCTCTCTTCTAGTTCTCCTTTCCCCCTTTTTATTCTTATTGCTATTGCTAATCTTAGTTCACATTTATGGCATATAATGTTCATGTTCATTGAGGTTGTTAGGACCTTGTGCCTGGCATATCTTCGCTCTACCTATTTCCCCATCTCCTCCCCTCTCCCTCCCCTTTGATTCCCTGGACCCCTTCCCATCTGCAGGCGATTCATCCCCTGGCCTCTTTCTATCCTTCCTTTATTTTTCTCTTAGTTTGTACTTTGCCTTACTTAGATGAGAGATACCATATGATATTTAAGTTTGTGTGTCTGATTTATTTCATTCAATATTATATTTTCTAGACGCATACATTTCCCTACAAAAAAAGATCACATTCTTATCCCTCAAACCTGTGACTATTGTGCCTTACATAGCAAAAGGGACTTTATAGATGGGAAATTATCTTAGATTGGAGGTGAGCCCAGTCTCTTCATAGAAGTCCTTAAAAGCAGAGGATTTTCCTTGTTGTAGTTGGTTAGATAGAGATGTGATGACCATAAAAGGGTCATTGAGAAGGGGCCTTGACACTTTTGATGATGAAGTAACTATAAACCAATGAATATAGGCAGCTTCTAAAAAATCAAGGAGACAGTTTCTTCCTGGGATCCTGCAGGATAATACACGATCCTGCTAACATGTTGATTTTGGCCCAGTTAGACCTATTTCAGATTTTTGACCCTTGGAGCTGTGAGATAATAAATTTGATTATTAAATTTTATTTTAAGCCACTAAGCTTATTGTAGTTAGTTGCAACCATAGTAAAAAAACACAAATCCATAGTAATCCCACCACTACTAGTAAATGTTTGGTTAATCAATAATGCATTTTTTCCAAAACAGACTTTGATGTTCCCTTCCTGCACAGGAAGTGAATGGGCTTTCACACACGGCTCTTGTTCCTTCTTATCTCTTTATTGGTCAAACCAACAACCAACCAGGGACTGCAGCAACTTGCTTGGGGAAGTTTTCTGTAACTCTGAACTGTTACATGGCGTCATCAAAGCTCCCTTTTGGTCTACCTGAGACCAGTTACATGGGTAACTCAGAGGTGCTTTCCAAGAGCCTCTTAAATTAATCATCAGCAGCACCACATTCTACACAGGCAAAAGCAAAGATCCCTTTTTATTGCTCAGCTCAAATTTCATGTGGCCACATTTTCCAGCCTATCACACCAGAGAAATGTACATGAAACTCTGCACGGCAACATAGCCCAAATAATTCAGCCAGCACTGCAAAATACTCCAAATTTGTACATGAGGCCTTTTGTATTGTGTTTCTACAGAAATATTCAAGTCCTAATATGAGTATCACCTTCCCATCACTGCTGCAGAGAGGTCGATATTATTTTCAAAGAAAACTAACTTCATCTACTGTATTACTAACTTTTTCCTTATTGAGGGAACAAGGAACATAGAGCCTTCTCTCCCCGCTGACCCAAGAATCATTCATCCTTTCCTGATTATTTCTTTCCTGACCCTTAAACCCCTTTCCCTATTCCAAACTGTATTACTGAACCAATACAACTAGAGAAAATTTAAGGGCTTGGGGTAATTTACGTAAATGATCTCATTGAAAACCTGCTGCGAATTCCTTCAGCTACAAAATAAATGTCGGGCCAGGGATTTAGCTGAGCGGTGTAAGTACCTGCCTGGCAGGCACGAAGTCTGGAGTTTGATCCCTGGTACCAAAACAAAACAAAACAAACAAACAAACAAAAAATGCTAAACTTCCTATTATGGAAATCAAGGTCCTCTATCATTTGGAACCAAACTCATTCTAACCTTTCTGCCCACAGAGACACTCATCTGCAGAAGCCACCTATATCCTCCCTTGCTCCTCATGCAATGCCTCTACCATCTGCAAACTGCAAACTCTATCCTGCCCAAAAACTCAGGATATTTTTTGTGCATGTGTACATATGTATTACATAAGTCTGTATTTTTATTCCCCTTTTCCAGGCAAGGATGTGAAATAAGAACCAGAATAGTGTTTCTCCCTCTGCTCCGGTGGAAACTGCCTCTGCTGAGGGCTGATGTTATGTTGTACTCAGTGTCCCTGAGGTTCTGCCTCTTTCTCGAGTGTGGGTTTATAGAAGGAAGACACAGTTTGTATCTCAGAATCATCCCAGGTCCTCTGCACCGGGTTCCCTTGAATGGAAGTAGACAACTGAGAGGCTCATATACATTCTTTTAAGGGTATTTCAGCAAAATGAAATAGTCTCAGTCTCCCCAAGTTCCTGAGAGAAGCGCATTTCCAGATGGAACAAGAGTCAGAACAAACTCCTTTAGCACTTGGAAAAGACTTCAGGATCAGGATGTAATAGCTGTAGTAGCTGTGATCCTAGCTACTGAGGAGGTTGAAAAAGGAGGATACCAAGTCTGAGGCCCTCCTGGGCAGTTTAGTGAGACTCTGTATCAAAAATAAAAAGGGTTGAGGATGTAGCTCAGGAATAGAGTGCTTATCTAGCATACACAAGGTCCTGGGTTCAATCCCCAGTATTAAAAAAAAGCTTACAGAGTTAAAAGGAGGTCTGTAACTGAGGCCAAGTCATCCATCCCCACGTAACCCTTTCCTTTCACTCCATATCCACATTTTCTGACCCATCCTCTGT
>RJWT010054393.1:0-10288 GCA_004365215.1 Cuniculus paca
CTACTAATGTAAATTATCTTCCTTCTGTAATTGCATTTTATAGTAGGTTTAGCAAGAAGTGATATGGAAAACTAGAATAGCTGGCACACGCTTGTTATCTCAGCACTCTGGGAGGCTGAGGTAGGAGGATCACCAAGTCTGAGCCTAGCCTGTGTGACTTAGTGAAACCCTGTCTCAAAGCGGGGCTGAGGTTAGGGATAGGTAGCTCATTGTGAAGCTCCTGGGTTCACTCCATGGCACTAAAAAAGGTGATGTGATGAGTAAAATAAATGCCTTAATTAAAAAATAACAGTTTAATGTGATTGCCTAGATTCTCTTAGCTTTGGAAGATAGAGGAATAGTATCAAACACCAGAAGAACTCACAAAATACAATTACTACCACTTCTTGTCCACATGGCCAATGTTATGGCTTGCATCTAGATGTGCCCCCAGAGCCTCATGTTATCACATGGGGCTTTTGAGAGGTGGCTGGATCTAGAGCATGTGATGCTAGGATTAAGTGTGTGATGCTGGAATCAAGCGCATGTGATTACTAAATTAGTCCACTGAGTGGTTTGGGATAGTTTTGGGTGTGGATAATGCAAAGCAGCCCCTCCCCCAACTGTGAATGCTCCCTGCCCTAACAGTACATAATCTTGATAGAATATAAGTGAGAGAAAGAAGGCTGCTGCTGTCATGTGCTGCTGCCACTTCCTAGCTACTTCGCAGCTTTGCTGCCTTTCTGCCTTCTGCCCACCATAAACTGTTTCTTCTCTGTGATGTCCCTCTGCCATGCTATCCTGCCTTGGAGCCAGCTGACTATGACCTGAAACCTCTACAAGATATGAGCCAAATAAACCTTTCCCCCTTTAACTGTGGGTATTGGGTATTTTGTCGCAGCAACGAGAAAAATAACTAAGACAGATAATGACACAGACTCTTACAGAACATTTCAAGGAGAGGAATAAATTATGTCAGAAATAACACTCAAACTGAAGCAGTAAGCTAAACATGGCACTCACAACATTTTTATCCAGGTACAACTAATCAGCACATGTAGAAACATATGCTGAAGAGCAGCACATGTCCACAGCAGTGTGTAAATAATGCAAAGACTTTAATCAGTCATTTTTCTATAGGATGATAAACTGGCCTTTGAAACAAGAAAGAATATACTTACAGGCATGAGATTCATTTTTTTTAGAAGAATGTCCTATTTTAGGATTCTTCCTATATAGGGTTGCCCAGTATCACAAGGGTCTCATACTAAAAATGTGTTGGTTGTTTATCTGAATCTTAAAATTTAACAGATGTCCTTTATTTTGGTAAATCTTGCAGTCCTATTCATACAAGGAGAAATCACACTAGAGTAGGTTTTTCATAGAAAGTTTTTGAAAAGAAATTAAGACAGGGTGTCAAAGTCCATCAGCCAGGTAGTGACTAGCACTTAGTAAACACATACAAACGTAAGTAAACGCAATCAGTGTGCTCCATTTAGCCATGTTTACAGCACTGCCTATCAAATTGCACTTATTTTTATTCTGTTCCATACTACGGGTTTGAAGGAAAGTGAAATCATGGACCCTGCGTGATGGTCTGAGACACAGTGATGCGAAGGTGATCAGCACTGGAGATCACAGTAGGCTTACGGTCTGAGGCAAAGGAGTAGATCAGAGCAGTTCGCACTCTTTATATCCCAAACCTGGCTGTGCAACAGGCGTATGTGGAAGCACATTTTCTCAGATGAATTTTTATTCTGGCAGAATATGTATATACTATTAATCATAAAAATACCATTTAACTATTCTCAAGTGTGTAGGGCAGTGGCACTAACTACATCCACACAATTGTGCAACCATTACCACAATGTAGCTCATGGACTTTTTCATCTTCCCAAACTGAACTTGGTACTCACTGAACAGTATTTCCTCTTTTGTCTGCCCTCCACCTCCAGCTTCTGACCATTACAATTATGTATGTAATAATACTGTTTCCTGGGTGCTTGCCTTTGGAATCACGAAGTCATGGTCTAGGAATTTCCACACAGAGAATTGTTGACGGCACATTTTCAAAGACTTCATTCCCAGTGCATTTGCCTACCCGGCTGTTGTCACTTCACGCTGTAACATTCTCATGCACTGATATTCTGCTGTGGTAGTTCAGACTTGGAGCTACAAGAAACACTGTCCTTCTTTTCATTGCCTTTGCTGAAAACTGGTATTTGTTGTCCCTGCATTGCACTTCAAGTATATAAGTGTATTAGATGGCTAGAAGGACAGGAATACAACAGGTGAGAGAGCTTTCCAGTCAAGTAGCTAAAAAGTTTCTATGTAAGAGAGATGAGATTAAGAAATTTCACGAATAACTGTAAACTAGATTAAAAATTAGGACAGGCTTCTGATGTAATAGCCTGAGATATAAGAAGCTTCAGTTTCCATTTTGTCTTGACAAAAACAAAAACAAACAAAAAATCAACAACCTTGTTAGATCTATAAGAGAAGGAAGAAGGATCGAGGGCAAACCACTGTCCCCAAGTTGGAGAGATTCTGGACACACACAGAGAATGACCACTGCTGGAGCAAAGACTACCAAGCTGAAACCCCTGCAGGAATCAGGAATATGGTTTATCCGGAGTGACAGAGCTGTTCTTTATCTTGATTTTGGCACAGCTTAAATATCACCTGTGTTTGTCGATACACACAGAATTGTGTATTAAATACAGGTGAATTGCTTTGTACACAATTGACAGAAAACATTCCTTACTGAAAAATATAGTGAACTTTTTTAAAGAAAAGAAATTCCAAGGGGAGTTGATCATTAGAGAGAGGGGTTCACACTGCTGTGAGGTTTACTTCTTGGAGCTTAACCTGGTTCTCAGCAAGTCTTGCAGGAGAACTTGGCAAGAGGAGGAGAAAGGAGACCATCTTAAGTGACATAGAGCTTCTCCAACTTTAGTAATGCTCTGCCCTCAGGAAATACTATTTAACAAGAACCTAAGCTGCTGGGGTGAGTTAGAGCATAGGAAACCCATTCAACCGCCAAGTCCCTCTACTTTCCATTTGGAGAGAGCAAATACACCACTGCACCTGACTAAAGGCCCCTAAACGAATGATGGAAAAACTAGGACACATGTGTGTAGACCAAGGCTCACTAGGAGACCAAGACCTGGGTGTAAAACCATAGACTCCGTCGCCCCACCCAGTGCCACACCAAAGGTGCTATTTACAGCAATTCCTTTACCCAACACGTCAACTCTGAGTGTCAAGAAAAAACTTACAGGGCACAGGAAAAAGCTGAACAGAGTTTGAAGAGACACAAGTATAGGAAGGAAACCCAGATGTAGCAGACATAACAAAATATCAGACCCAGATTTAAAACAAAGAGAAGAGAGTGCTCGCTAGGGCAGCACATATACTGGAAAAAAGAGAAAAGAGTCCCACAAGCAGGGCAGGCCACTGCAGAAACCAGAGGACAGCAGGAGGGCAACACTGCAGGGACAACGAAGCTCACGGTCTTTGTCTTTTAATATCCTTCCAGAAGCAATCCGCCGAAGGTGCTCTGCCCACGCATCCTGGCCATGACTGACAGGTCGCATCCTGTTGTTGACTCACGTTGTGCACGGTCTCCATTCCGGATCAGGTCACATCCTGCTTTCAGCCTCAGGTCCGGATCTTTATGACTGACAGGTTTTGTCCCATTTTCAGCCAGCCTGCCGTCTCCTACCTCACCTCCATCAGTTCCCAACCCTGCCCTGGAAAGGAAGACAAGGAAAATGCACAAGATGGCCTAGCCAAGAAGCAAGTCATAGGAAGTTTTACAACAGAGAAGAAATAGAAACTGTCTTGGATTAACATTTTAAAGTAAATTATGCTATTGTCATTATTTTTCAAAATTATATTCTCTAGTGAGCTGCTAATCTCATGAATCTATCTGTTATAATTACATTTAAGAGACAAATCAATACGCTTATTTTCCACAGCTCTGTTTTTTGACTTCTTCAGTTGATTAACCATGATTTTGTAATTTGGAATCATTCCAGATGTTTCTTGATACATGTTCAGTTGTATTTTCTAAGTTTTTTCTTGAGATTTCACTTAAGATGGTTCAGTTTCCAGGTATTTGATTTTTACTTTCATATAACTTATTTCTGCTTGTGTTTAAGCAAATTTAAAGGATATATTTTAAAAATGATTATCACTCTATAAAAAATAATTATAATAATAATTATAAAAATTATAACTATTATTAGCTCATTTCTTTCCTGTAACTATTTTTAAGCATCTAAGAGCAATTTTAAACATGTTTTAAAAAGACACTGGAGTTAAAATATTTGTCACTGATACCACCTGTGTTAAATTTGAATCATTCTACTGTTTGATCTGGTAATGCTGGGAATCAAATCCACAGCTTCATGCCTGTTAGGCAATTGCACTACCACTAAGCTACTACATCCTCAGCTCTGAATTGTTCTTATGTTAGTCTTTATATAAGGTGATAAATCAAAAAATAATAAAATTGAATCAAATTTTAAAAGTTAAACAATGTAACTCAGGAACAGTTCAAGAGTTTGGTACAATGTGTACATCACAAAATTTTCTTTTCCTCCTAACAGTCTTGTTTTATGAGGAGGTGACTTAAAAATCAAATAATTCTCTAATTAAGAACATATTCTGAAAGATCAATTAATTATAATAGTTATGGAAACTGACATATTGAAAGGGAGAAACAAATATTTTCATTCTAGGAATCTGCAAGACACATTGCTAGCATGGAAGTAGAGGAAATATAACCAATGTACAATTTTCAGTGAAATACAGCAAAACACATTACACACACAAACTGATTTACTTGTTTTAATTTTTCTCCTAAATGTTGTTTTCTTTTTCTTCAATTTCCCATTTATATTGTACTTCACCACATTCTACCATATTCTTATCTACATGACACCTAAGGTTTACTATTCCTTATTCTATATCTTGTTAATTTTTCTCTAGTTTTCAAGATTTCTTTTCTAGTTTTCAAAATAATAACTCCTGAAGGACAACTTTTTATATCCAGTTGTAGGCATTTTTTCCACTGGCAACTCCTTTTTTAAAAAATTCAAATAGAAAATGCATTCCTTTGGGAAAAAATGTCTGTATAAGTATCTAGTACCTATTCTTGATGATGAATACTAATTACAAATAATTCATTTAAACAACCACACTGAAAGCCTTAGGTTACAAAAAAAATTCAGAATTCTGAAATTATTAAATATCTCAAGCTTTTAAAAGTTATTCCAATACATTAACAGAGATTTATGGTAATATCTAGAGCAGCATTTTTCACAGGCGCTGAAAGGGAGATATAACTCACATGTCCATCAATGGACAATGGATAAACTGTGGTAAAAATAAAACATCAATCTGAGATTATCATAATCTTTTATATCAAAATCTTACTACCAAAAGTATGGATTTTATGCATCCAGATGACTTCTATTTTTAAAATTTGTAATACTAATAGAAAATAATATCAATATGAACAAAAAAAATCTTAACACTTAGACTTATGTTGCCTAAAATTCTTGTACATAAATTAGCAACAGAGAAATAAAAATTCCTTTACAAGCTGACAGAAATTATGACTGACTTACCATATTTGTATTTAACAGATTTTTATGAAGCTGCTCTTCTTCTGCTTGCTTTGTATCATTACTTTTTATTTGAAATTTTTAAGTTTAAGCTTAAAATGTATTTGAAAAGTTATTTTACAGACCAATTAAAAAATAGCAGGTAATTTCTGAACAAACATTTGAAAGGTTACATTCATTCTTAAAAATCTGAAATAGAGATAATTTTGTAACTACCATTTTTCTAGCTGCATACTGTGAATAATTTGTAAAATTTAAGGATAGCATACAAGAATTATGTTTACATCGTTCCTCCTCCTCCTCCTCCTCCTTGTGTTTCTAAGGATTGAAACCAGGGCCTCATGCATGCAAATCTCATGCTCCACAACTGAGCTATATCCCCAGACCTACATTGTAAGTGTCAAGTATACAGTAACTTCAAGATAAAGTGTTTTCACCCACATGTATTTATTATATATAACTGATATCATTGTCATGTTGTAGAGATCATTTTTATAATAAATACTCAACGTATATGTTGCTTTAAATTATATTTTTGTAGGCAATCTTCAGTCTTCTCAGCACATCATGTAGCCTCTTTGTGATGAATTTGTGCTTCTTGCAACTAAAATGAAGCAACTAAGTTGTTGAAACTGGATTCTAATGGCCCTAAGATTTTTAAATAAGACTGTAATTAATAAATCTTTGAAATATCGATTCTATTGTTATTAGCCTTTTTATGAACAGCAAATGTTTTATGTTAATTTGAACTGTATTTCAAGAAGTAATGGTTCTTTGTAAGGAGCAATGGCATCTCCAAATGTAAGAGTGACATGACCTATACATTTTTTTGGAACAAGAAAAGACTTAATTCAATGGTGGCATTATCTTGTAATCTTTTTATTTTTGCTTTGTTTCATTTTTTAATTTGTTTTTTTGTTTTCTTGAGTCAGGGTCCCACTATGTAGTCCAGGCTGACCTTTAACTCACAGCAATCTGCCTGCCTCAGCCTCCTGAGTGCTGGGATTACAGGCCTGCATCATTATACCCCACTTATCTTATTATCTTTTGATTCTTTCCACAAAATTAGAGAGCATATGAACAGACAGACACTTCACAGAGGAAGAAATACAGTTATATGAAAAAATATTCAACATCTCTTGCCATTAGAAAAATGCAAGTTAAAACAATGCTAGGATTACATTTTACTCCAGAAATAATGGCAAACATTAGGAAAATGAACAATAACAAATCCTGGTGTAGCTTTGATGAAAAAGTAATCTTTCTGCTTTATTATGGGAATGTAAACTAGTACAAACATTATGGACACCAGTATAGAGATTTATCAAGGAACTCAAATAAGAAATTCCATACACTTCAGCTCTCCCCCTGCTAGATATCTTCTTCAAAGATCTTAAATCATCATATTACAGCAATACATGCACACCAATGTTTACAGCAGTACAATTCATAGCAGCTAAATTGTGAAAGCAGCCTGTATACCCATCCCCAGGTGATTGGATAAAGACAATGTGGCATCTATATGTAATGGAATACTACTCAGCTACAAAGAGCGACAGGTTTTAGCCATTTGTAGGAAAATCGATGCACCTAGAAAATACACTGGTTAGTGAAATAAACCAGACATATAAGCTTAAGTACCATATGGTATTTAAGTGAGACAAAGTACAAACAAAAAAATGATACAGAATGGATAGAAAGGGACAAGGGGATGGATCTCTTAAAATAGGGAAGTGGTCCAAGGGAATGAGGGCAAGGGGTGAGGAGAAAAGGAAGGGAAAATAAGAATAAAGATATGCTGTGTTCTGAAATTTAATAATCCAAATTAATGTGAACACTATATACCCATAAGGCTTGTGTCTAGATGTCCCCCCAAAGCCTCATGAGGCCATGGGGGGACAGCCTTTTCAGAGGTGGCTGGATCTAGAGTGTGGAGTGTTGGGATCAAGAGTGTATGACTATTCAGTCAGTCCACTGATTGGTTTGTCAAACTTCTGGCTAGGATTAAAGGTGTGAGCACCACACCCACCCTCGGGTGGGTAGCATGCATAAATATAAGGGACAAAAAGAAGGCCATTGTGCTCTTGCCTGCTTGTGGTGGACTATTTTTTTCTCCAGGATGTCTTTCTTCTGTGCCACCCCGCCTTGCAGCCAAACAACTATGTACTGAAATCTCTACAAACTGTGGGCCAAATAAACCTTTCCTCCTTTAACTCTGGAGTGTCAAATATTTTGTCTCAGCAATGAGAAAAGTAACCAAAATGATGCCATACTATGAGCTAAGACAAATAATATCAAAAAAGTATGAAAAAAGGGATAGGGCAGCCAGAGAAGGTTAGAGGGGCAGGAAGGGGAAGGGAGTGGAAAAAAAAAAAAGAAAGAAACAAGCTATAACATGTACATGTAACCATTTCCAAGAGGACTGAAAGCTGAGTGTAGTGCAAACATGCACTAATAAATTTTTTAAAAAATTTTTAAAGAGTATATTGTCTAGTTACTTTCTCATCATTGAAACACAATACTCAAACCCACAACTCAAAGGAGGAAAGGGTTATTTTAGCTCCCAGTTTATAAAGGTTTCAGTCCATAGTTGCTTCCTCCAATGCAGGACAGAATAGTAAAGGGCCATGGCAAAAAAGAAACAGCTCATGGCATGACAGGAAGGAAGCAGAGAGAGATCAAGGAAAGAGGAAAGGAGGTGTGCTCTACCAGGTCACACCCTCAGTGACCCACCTCTTCAAACCAGGTTTCACCTCCAAAGATAACATTTAACTCGTCAGCAGACTAAGCCACACTAATGAGTATCAAAGTAGCTCAGTGTTCAGGCTGTATCATGGATACAGCTGGCTGTTTTCAGCCAAATTTACAGTGAGAATCAGGAACAAAAAGTAGAGCCAAATGACATGAAGTTTGGCCAGGCAGAAAAAATCTGCAAACATGGATTAAGGAAAGTGTGGTTGCTGAAATTTGCATAAAAATGAAGCCAACTGCTTTGCATAAAAACAATAAAAAAATGGCTTGACAATGTCTCAGAAATTGGCCAGACATCACTCCTGGCAGGTTCAAGGATTTTGCTTTGAATCATTTTATTGTGCTCAGCCATACAGGCAATCAGAGACATCTACAGCCATCATGGGGGAAGAGAAGCAGATTACTGGTCTAGGTGGTGCCCTATCCTGGGCATTGTCCACATAATGCTGGTTTTTCAGTCATACAGAACTCAAGAATTATGGGTCATAAAGGCTGGCATCCTGATTTCAGAAGAAATCTTGGAAGCCCAGGCAAAAATGGGGTCATAGTCCCTGCCAGGAGCACATGAAAGGGCAGTACATGAAACTGCAAGACTGAAACCAAAGGGACAGTGGAGATCCCAGGAAGTTGGAGATGCCAGGAACATGGAGTCTGTGGTAAGAAAGGCTACAGGCAATGAATGCAGCCAACTAAAGACAGATGCCATAAAGGCTTCAACCAACAAGGCCACAGGAGCCACCCAAGCCCTTTGGCGTTCACATCATGCAGCAGTCTGCCCCAGGTGCTGGACATGAAACTACATGATTTAATGTTTGCTTTGCCAGGTTTCAGTATTACTTTGATCTAACTCTTTTCTACCCACCTTTTTTTTTTTCCATTTTGGAATGGGAATGTTTACCCTGTATCATTGCTGGCAGTGGTTAACTTTCTTTTTGAAATTTACAGAGACTCACAGCTAACATTCTGCCTTAAGTCTCAGAGGAGACTTTGGATTTGTGCTTTTCAATAATGCACAAATCTTGTGTTAAGATTTTGGTGACTGTTAGGGATGGACTAAATTCACATTGGTTCGTTTTAGATGAACATGAGTCTTTTAGGGGCCATGGGCAGAATGTTATAGTTTAGATGTAAAATATCCTCCAAAAGTGTCATGTGTTTGGAAGTTAATTGGAACACAGGAGTACTATACTCATCAGTGAATTCATTCATCGATGATTCCAATAGCTAAATGTGCTGTTAGGAGGTGGACCCTGGTTGGAGATGAGTTTCTAGAGGCTGACCGGGAGGGGTATATTCTTCTTCCCAGCTGTTTCCTTTGCTCTGAATTTCTTGATTGCCATGGGTTGAAGAGTTTTTCTCTGCCATTTGCCTTCATCATGCTGTTTTTGCCTAGAAGTCAGTTCACCATGGACTGAAACCATAAGCTAAAATAAACCTTTCCTTTAAATTGAGTATTATTTTGTTCCAGCAATGAGAAAGTGAATAACATGTCAGTCTTCTTTGAGACACGGAAAGTTGAAAAACACAGATGAGTGGAAAATAATTAGTTTCTGAACCTGCAATGTTAGGAGCACTGCGTTACTCTGAAATTGCTAGTAGATCAAGCAGCCATTTCCATTTTTTTCACTGACATCTATTTTCTTTTAGAAGAAATACAAACACAATAAATATTCTTTTGTAAAAATGCCTAAATAAGAACCTAGTATCCATTTTCAGTGTGGAATAGAGATTAAGAATTACTTATTTCTAAAACCACACTGAAAAGCTTAGTTTACAAGAGAATTCTGAATGAAATAATTACTTAAATTTCTTAAGATTTTACCACTTAATCTCTTGCATTAACAGGGACTTAAATAGACAATAGTGTCTAGAGAAGCATTATTTACAGGATCTAAAAGATGGAAATAAACCTTGTGTGCACCAAT
>RJWT010054394.1:0-10281 GCA_004365215.1 Cuniculus paca
AGCTTTACCTACCATTTTTAAAGGTAACATTTTAAAAAGAATGTGGTGAGATGAAACTTAATGAATGTGACTATCACATCGCTACTTTCTCAATTCATTCTCTAAATTACACACTGCTGAATTTTGACATTTATAATCTGTCATTTAAAAATTTTTCAGACTCTAAATTGAGGGTCACTGGCAGGTGAGACTGCATAACTCTCAGTTGTGGCTTTGACCTGGTCTTTGTGAAACATTGCACAGCATCTGTGCTCCCTGTGCATTCGATGTCAGTAGCATCTCTTCCTTCAGTTGTGACAACTACAAATCGTCAAGATTTTGGAACACATTTTCCTGGGGAAAATGTTATTCCAAATTGAAAAGCAATGTCTTAGTTATTAGTTAAGTTAAAAAGCTCAAGATACTTCATTATTCACTTGTAGGTTTCCCTCTGCTTATCTCCCTTCTTGGCTCTGCACTGAATATTCTTTAAAAGCAGGGTCTCATTTCACATACTTTGGGCCCCTAACACCTAGCTCACACTGTTGTATATGGCAGAAGTTCCATATAAGAGTAAAAAAAATAACTCATTGTGGAGCTATTATAAAAGTCTATGAAGAAAATATTTAAAAGATTTATGTTTTTTCTGACTTTTTTCCTTTAAAATTACAATTTTTTATTTTAAAAAGATTAAAAGAAAATGAAACAATAAAAATGATATAAGATGATAGGAAATTAACAATGGTCACTCTATTGCATATTGTTATCTTCAAAATAGTAAATTACAAGATACAGGCAGGCAAAACAGACCAAACAATATAGGCACTCACAGTTTCTTCCATGAACTAATACAATTAGTAGTACAATTATCTATCTATCTATCTATCTATCTATCTATCTATCTATTCCCTTCCTTCATTTCTCTTTTTCCCTATCCCAATTTTTTCCCTTTCACAATACCTATTGTACCTTTTGGGTTTTATTTACTCTTTCAATTTCTTACACCAGGGAGACAATATGATATTAACACAGGTGAGTCTGATTTATTTCACTTATACGTATGATTTCTAGTTGCATACATTTACCTAAAAGCCTTTAATTTATCTTTTTTTATAGCTGAGTAGTATTCCATTGTATAAAAATACCACATCTTTTTATCCATTCCTCAGTTGATGGGCATTTGGATTTAACTATTACAAATTTGTGCTTTTTCTAACTTTTGTTTTAATTATGATAAAAATATATATCCTAAGGTTTATCACACTGTTTTTAAATGTACAGTTTAGTAGTGTAATATACTTTACTTTATGCTACCATTATCAATATCCATCACTGAAACTCTTCATTTTATAAAACTGAAACTCCGAAAGCATTAAATAATAATTTCACATTACTTCCTTTCTTCAGCAGATGAGAATCATTTTATGTTCCATATCTATGGATTTTTCTACTCTAGGGAATTCATATGAACAGAATCATGTGAAACTTCTCTTTTTTGACTTTTTTTTCACATAGAATGGGGTCATCAAAGTCAAAATTTCCTTCCTTTCTGAGGCAAAATAATAGCTATTGTATAGATGTCTTAAATCTTAGTTATCTGTGCACCAATTTCCTCCATGGAGCTCCAGAAACAACTACAAATGTTTTATGGTAGAGATATCATATGGAATAGGGTAGGATTCAAGTTCAAGTCTTTTCTCAGACATGGCCATTCTTGCTGGTCCATCTTACCAGCTTGCTGGAGGGGGACAATGAAAGATTAATAGTTCCTCAAGAAAATCAGAATACTGATTCACAATCATCTGTTCTTTCCTCTTCTCTAGGAGCACTATGGGTCATGGCTTCATACTTTCCTTAGCCTCTGATATGTCTGACCCACCTGAGGATATAATAAGACTGCGAAGGGGTTGACGGTAGGAACTGGTCCCTGCAGAAAGAGGTGCCTGGACAGTATCTGTGATGGTATCCCAAAAGATCAGAACTTATTAAAATCATGGGAGAATAGCACTCCAAGGGGCACTGGACACTATCTAGTCTCAACTCTCATTTTTCCAATAAGAAAATGGAAAAATAGAGGAAAAAATTATTTCCTATAAACACACAAAAAGCCATACAGAAGAAGCTAGAATGGAGCCAGAATGCTTGGTGGCCAGTTTCATATATTTCTCCTTAGATCACGTCACACTTGGAGAGATTGCCTGTGTGAATAACAATGGCATGTTCACGGGGCTGGTTACAACATTCACCCACTTGGATGTTCACCTAATGGTCACTATGTGGGTCTATATTATCACAGCTTTAAATGATATATTCATTTCTTGTCGTTGTTTCTGGCAATACTATCTCCAACCTCCACCATGTACATCTCAAATGAAGGGTGACAAGCAGTCATAGTACTGTTGACATTCTTCACGCACTCAATTTAGTTTTGTTTCCAAATGATCAGTATCCTCTAGACTTTTATATTTCCCCTGCTATGTGTGATTACCTAAACATGTACTTTTCTTGTCTTCTCCTTGAAGTCACAAAGGACACACTCAAGGACTTGCTTCTCTCTGCAGAGATGGCACTGCTTTCATGATTGGGCCATCACCAGCTGGTTTATTGCTGTGTTTATGACTGTTTCATTGTCTTTTTTCTCTTTATTTGATTTTTCCTTTTAAATTCTTCATTAATGCATATTTTATATTGGAAACTTTAGCTAGTTTTCAATAAAGAACTATCCTCTAAGATGTTAAGTTGCATTTTTTTAAGGAAGTACTTTTGGTAATTCTCTGTATAAAGGAACAATATGCATATAGAGAAGATGATAGCACAGGGAGTATTTCCAATTAATCAGGTACTTTCTGACATGGCTCAGAGGGGACGGATGTGAACAGCAAGTATACTGTAGTCTGGTTCAAGTTTTGTGAGAGTTAGTAAAAGGTTCTTTAATAACTGAGCCTGCCTTCTAGAAGTTAGTGCAGTCCATCTTGTCTTTCAGTTTCTCACCTTCTTTTACTGGTGCCATTTTTCACATTCCTCAACAATTTATTTGAGGCATGAGAATAGAGATAGTTTTCTTGATCTTCAAGACTTATCTCACCCAACAAAATACCTCCTGCAACCAGGATGGGGGCACATGAACAGCTCAGACTGCCCCAGGTAGTGGACCACCAGCAACCCACCAAGGTCTAGGTTTGGGCACACACACCAGTAGTTGGTAAGATAAACCAGTGGTGTGCTTTGGTGCACAGACAGGTGGAAGGGAAGCGGGCAGAAGGGACAGCCATTGCTCTTCATATATATATATATATATATGAAGATTACTGGCCATAGCCCTTACATCCAGAGGCCAAATCAGCCCTATACCCAGCACAAAGCCCACTGCAAATTTGGCTAGAGTACACAACACATTCCTGGGAATAGACTTGGATCTGCCACACAACTGTGAACACCAGAGGAATTTTACTTCGTTTATTTTTTCTGTATTTCTTTGATTGATTTTCCTTTTTCTGTCCAGATGAGGTCTTTTTTTGGTTAGTTTAATTTGGTCTTGTTTATTTTTTAGGGTTATTATTGTTTTCTGTTTTCAGTCTCTTTTTGCTCTCTTTCCTCTTTCTTTAATGACTTAGATTTATTCTGTTCTGTTTAGTTTTCATCCAATTGTCTTCTAACTCTCTTTCACCAACTATTTTGCTTGAATTTATGATCCCTGAACATAAATAAATGTTGCTTCTTGTTTTCCTGGTTCACTTCAACATTATTCTGATTCCTCTGTCATTCTTTTCTCCTCTGTCCTCCAATATACCAAAAGATGTGTGATCATCCTTTGACCTCCAGTTTTGCTACCTTGCTATATTGAACTTCATTGATCTCTCTGTCTTGCCCCATCCCTCTTAACTATCCCCTCACAATAAAGTAAAATCAATGCACTAAATGTGTTACTGTTTGTATATAGATGGCCCCCCCAAGCCTCATGTAGTTATAGAAGCAGCTGAATCTAGCATTTGTGATTGACTCCTTGTCTAGTGATGGGATTGGCGGTGTGAATCCTGCACCCACCCAGGGGTGGAGCCAACATACAATGTAAGGTTGGAATGGGGGCGTGTTTTCTCTCTCTTTGGCGCAGTTTGCTCTTGCCGCTTGCAGCCGCCATGAATGGCTGCCCCCTTTTGCTCTGGCTGTCACCTTGAAGTGACATGCCCCAGTGCCATGCCACCCTGCCTTGGAGTCAACTGATTATTTACTGAAATCCCCAGAAACTGTAAGCTATATAAACCTCTCCTTCCTTCACTTTGGGCATCAGGTATTTGTCTCAGCAACAGAGAAAAGTAACCAAGACAAAATGGAAAACCATTGCATACAAGTTCCTGGTATATCTGAATTCTGTTATATAACTGTGAAATTTGTTCTTTTCTTTAAAAATGTTATGCCAATAGTTACCACAGTTTGTCAGTTGCCAGGCTGTGCTTGAGACTATTGTTATCAGTAACTGTACTACTTTATCTGGGATATCATGCCTGTTATAATCAGTTTTTCTCTCCTGTATGAAAACACTGTGATTGGGTGGGACCATTGCCATCATCAAAATCCAGTACCAAAGGACTGGGTGTTGATCCAAATACATAACAACTTCGCATCCTCAACACATTGGACAGGTATGTTCCTCAGAAACACCAAAAACCACCTGCATCTAGATGTCCCTGTGGAACAGCCATTTCCTAGGAAAGCCTTGATACTATATATAAAGCTACATACCATGAGAAATCTATAAGCATCAACACAGAAAAGAGAAACATAAATATAAAAGGAGAAAAGAGAAAATGATAAGACAAAGAAGCAAAATAAAACCCCAGACCTCCAGCCCACCCAGGGCAAATTCAGAGCAAAATAAGATAGAGAAAATCAAAAGCCAACTACCAGAACTACTAGAACTTTCTAAATGATAGCAATAGAAGTGAAAAAAATGGAATAGGCTATAGAAAAAATAATCTATAAGGTGCAGAAAGAAATGACTATCAAAATGAATGATATTAAAGATGACACAGATAACAAAATAGAGGCACTCAGGAAAATAATGAAAACTATGAATTCCCAACATAGAAAAGAAATAGAATCTATGAAACAGATACAAACAGAAATCCAGGAGATTAAAAATGCCTCTGAAAGTATACAAACAGATTAAATAATTGCAAGGATAGAATATCAGATCTAGAAGACAAGATTGTTACAGTGACCATTAAAAGAAAGATACCTAAAAAATAGCAGGAGGATGAAAATCAAACTGACAGCTACAAGATGAATTAAAGAAGAACATTATAAGATTGGTTGGAGTCAGTGAGAAAACTGAAGACAGTTTGTAAGACATAAAAAAGAAACCCTCTTCACAGAAATAATAGCAGAAAAAACCTCCCAAAAGTGGACAGAGAATTTGACATACAAATAGATGAAGCATACAGAACTCCATATAACCATGACTAAAAGAAATATATAATATATGAGGAACTTAATAATCAATATTCCAGAAATCCAACACAAGAACAGAATATTAAAAGCAGCTAAAGAAAAGAAACAAATCACCTATAAAGAAAAACCCCTCAGAATCACAGTATACTTCTCAACACAAAAACTCAAATGAAGGAGAGGTTGGAGTAAGGTATTTTAAACCTTAAAAGAAAACAAACTTCAACCCAGATTGATGTACCCTACAAAAAGATCTTTCAAAATCAATAGCAAAATAAGATACTTCCATGAAAAAGCACCACAGAAGAACTTTATAATCACCAAATCAGCTCTTTAGAATGTTCTCAAGGAGTAGTAGATAGAGAAAATGAAGGACACAGTCACAAATAGAAAGAAGTCACCCGGCAGGGAAAAATCACCAAACAAAGGGGAAATACAGAAAATCAACAATAGGAAAAATATGAAACATATAAGCCAGTACTTATCAGTTGTAACCATCAAGGTAAATGGCCTCAACTCATCAATCAAAAGAAACAGACAGACAGAATGGATTGAGAAATAGGATTCAAAAATAAGCTGCTTTCAACAAACACATATAACTAGAAAAGAAATTCATAGACTGAAAATCAGTTAAGGAAAAACAATACTCCATGCCACAGAAACCCTTAAAAAAAGCAAGAGTAGTTATTCTATTTGCAGACAATGTGAACTTCAAGCCAAGACTGATCAAAAGAAACAAAGAAGACCACTACATATTTGTTAAGGGAAAACTCCAACAGAACAGGTAACAGTCATAAATACATATGCACCAAATACTGGTGAACTTAACTACATAAAACAAATATTAACAAGCACAAAAACTCAAATAAGCACTAACACAATTATAGTGGGGAAACTTAATACCACATTCTCACAAATAGATAGATTAAATCAATAAAATATCAACAAGGAAATATCAGAATTAAACCAAAACTGTGATTAAATGAACTTTGTAGATGTCTACGGAGTGTTCCACCCCACAGCATCGGAATACACATTCTTCTCAGATATACGTGGGACATTCTCCAAAACAGACCACATATTACCTCATAAAATATGGTTAAGAAAATGCAGAGGAATTGAAATCATCCCATGTATGCTATCTGACCATAGTGCAATAAAATTAAAAATCAACAGCAGAAGAAATTAAAAAAAACTACAGAAACACATGGAAGTTAAACAACACCTTCCTGACCAAGCAGTGGTTAACAGAGAAAATTAAAGAAGAAATTAAAGAGTATCTACAATTCAATTATAATGCCAATATGACATACCAGAACTTGTGGAATGCAATGAAAGAAGTCTTAGAAGTTTATAGCAATGAAATTTTACATCATAAAAACTGAATGAGCTCAAATAAACAACCTAATATTGAAACTCAAAGTTCTAGAGTAAGAACAAATCAAACCCAAGGCTCATACAAGGGAGCAAATTATAACAACAAGAGGAGAAATTAATGCAATTGAGACCAAGAAAACAATGCAAAGTATTAATAAATCAAAATGTTGGTTCTTTGAAAGAATGAATAAAATTTGTAAGCCAACCTCATAAAAAAGAAGAAAGAACAAACACAAATTCAAGCAATCAGGAATTAAAGGGGAAAATCACAACGGATCATAAAGAAATTCAGAAGATCACCAATACCTACTACAAGAGCCTGTATTCTAATAAAAGGGAAAACACATAAGAAGTGAACAGATCAAATTGCCAAAACTAAGTCAAGAAGATATAAAAATTGTAAATAACCTGATATCAGCCAATAAAATTGAAAATGTAGTTAAAAAGTTGTCAACAATCAAAAGCCCAGGTCCTAAAAGATGCACTCTTGAATTCTACAAGAAATTTAGAGAAGAACTAATGCCACTAATGCTGAAACTCTTTAAGAAGGTTGAAAAGGAAGCAACACTTTCAAAATCATCCCTGAAAGTAAGCATTACTTTGATTCCAAAACCAGAGAAGAACTCAACCAATAAAGAAAACTAAAGGCTAATCTCTCTAATGAACATACATGCAAATATCCTCAGTAAGGTACTGGCAAACAGAATGCAGCAAATCACCAAGTAGATTATACAACATGACCAAATAAGATTCATCCCAGAAATGCAGGAACAGTTCAACATATGCAAATTAATAAATGCAATACATGATATTAACAGAACCAAAGGTAAAAATCACATGATCATCTCAATAGATGTCCAAAAAGTATTTGACAAAGTTCAACACAATTCTGAACCGGGTTCAAGATAAAACCAAGGAGCCAGAGACGGTGCCAATTAGAATTTTAAGAGCCTTTATTAGCCAGCTGGCGACTGGACAGCAGGACCCACACAGGGAACCACTGTGCAGTGCTGAGTGAAGGGAGAGCTAGGTATTTATGTACTATAACCATACCCCTGGTGACAATGGTTACAATTAAACATGCATCTATGATGTCCTGGTTGCCATTCCATTGACAATGGTTGTAATTACACATACATCTATAACACCTTGGTTGCCATCCCCATTGACAATGATTACAATTACACATACATCTATAACATCCTGGTTGGCATACCTGCTGGGGCATGGTGCACCAAACAGGCCTGAGAATACAGAACTAAGTTACATTCTCAAGGGGGAGTAGCCTCACAAGCAAGGGAGTGGGGAGGTACAGACAGGGTTCAGTAGTTTTTCTATTATATCAGCCTACAACAAATTCATGGTAAAAACCTTACAAAAAATTGGAATAGATTGTCTTTGTCTCAATCTAAAGTAAGCCATCTTTGACAAACCAACAGCTATCATCATACTACATGGTCAAAAACTGACAGCTTTCTCTCTAAAATTAGGAACAAGGACTGGGGATTTAGCTCAGTGACTCAAGTGCTTGCCTCATAAGTGCAAGTTCATGAGTTTGATCCCCAGTACCAAATAAATAAATAAATAAATACATACATACAAGAAACAAGACAAGGATGTCCACTATTACCACTGCTATCCAATATAGTTCGGAAAATATTAGCCACACAATTAGACAAGAAAAAGAAATAAAGATAGGAAGGGAAGAAGTTAAATTATCATTATGTGTAGATGACACAATACTCTACATGAAAGACCTCAAAAACTAACACCAAAAAGCTTGTAGAGTTAATAATCACATTCAGTAATATAGCTGGCTACAAAGTCAGCACTGAAAAGTCAATACCATACCTGTACAAAACAACAAACTCACAGAGAGAGAAATTGGGGAAGCCACACCCTTTTCAACAGCATCCAAAAAAATGGAATACTAAGAAATCAATCTAATCAAGGAAGTGAACCATATATACTTTGTAAATTACAGTATTCTGAAAAAGAAGATCAAAGAAGATATTAGAAAATGGAAAGATATTCCTTGCTCATGGATAGGAAGAATCAATGCAATGAAAATGGCCCTTCTCTCAAAACTGTTATGTGGATTCAATGGAATGTTAATTAAAATAACATTTGCATACTTCGCAGAACTAGAGGAAACATTCCTGAAATTCACTTAGAACCAGAAGAGACCTAGAATAGCAAAAGCAATTCTGGGCAACAAAGGCAATCAGGGCACATCATAATCCCTGATGTGAAATTATACTACAAAACTACTGTGATAAAATCAGCATATTGTTGGCAAAAATAAGTATAAAATAAAAAAAGCAGACCCGAGGATCAGTGGAACAGAATAGAAGATGCAGGTACAACTCTAAACACACTCAGTCAACTTATCTTTGACAAAAGGGCCAAATATGTTCACTGGAAGAAAGATAGCCTCTTTAAAAAATGGTGCTAGAAAAACTGATTTTCCACATGCCAAAAACTAAAATTAGACCCAAATCTACCAGTGCACCCTAAACTAAAGTAAAAATGAATCAAAGATCTAAAATGCATAGAAATCTTGAAGGCATAGGTGTAGGCAGAGAGTATATGAACAAAACACAGGTCTCATAGGAAATCGACAACTAGGATTTCATCTTATTAAAAAGCAGAAAAACAGAGTGAAAAAAAACCCCATAAAGCAGAAAAAAATTTAGTCAGTTGTTCTTTAGAGAAAGGACTTATATCTAGAACATATGAAGTATTGAACTTATAAAAATATCAGATCCCCCAAATTCAAAAAACCAATTCAAAAATGGGCATCTGAGATGAATACATACATCTAAGATAAAGAAATACAGACAACATATAAATTTTTAAAAAAGGGTTTAAGATCACTGGCCATTCGTGAGATGCAAATTAAAACAACACTGAGATTTCATCTCACTTCAGAAAGAATGGTTATCATCAAAAAAAATCAACCAATAAGAAATGCTGGTGGGGTTCTAGAACAAAAGGAATACTTCTGCACTGTTATTGGGAGTGTAGACTGGTGCAACCACTGAGGTAATCAGAATGGAGATTCCTCAAAAATCTAGGATTAGAAATCCCATTCAACCTAGCTGTTCCCCTTCTGACTGTTTTCCCAAAAGAATTAAAAACATCATTCAACAGCAATATATTTTCCCCAATGTTTAAAGCAGCAAACTCTTGGAAACAACCAAAATGCTTACTGACTGAGTAATGGATTTTTTTCAAAAAAGTGTTTCTTTTTAAATAATGGAATACTACTCAGCCATAAAAAAGGATAAACTTGAGACTTTTACAGGTAAATGGATGCAACTGGAGACCACGCTTATAAATGAAATAAGACTCACATGTGTAAACGCAATACTGTTTCATTAGTGAGTGAAACTAAATGAGTAAATAACATTGAAAATGTACAATAGATATTGTGAATTGAGAAGAAACTGTTAAAAAAGAAATAGAAACTATGGTGGG
>RJWT010054395.1:0-10290 GCA_004365215.1 Cuniculus paca
CATTTCTTTGAGGGCCACAGAAGAAGATGCAGTGCTGGTGCTGCCAGAGGCCATGTCTTGCACCAGTGGACCTCAAAAGTGAGAACCATTGTGGGTGCTCATATTCTCAGAGAGGAGGACACAGCTGGCTGGAGGAGGAGAGAGCTGAGAGGTGACATCTGGCATTTGAGTTCCTGGGGTCCAGCCACAGCCTTCTCATTGATCCTGTGGTCATTGCGGCAACCTTTCAATGTATTTGTAGTTTTCCTTCTTCTGGGTTCTGTTCCATGCAATCAAAATAGTCCTCACCAGTAAGACACTAAAACGCACATTCCCCCCAACATCAAGACTCACACAGTATCCACAAATTACGCTAGAATATGACAAGACATTTGGCACAATTTTATTGCAATCATTTGGAATTTTAGCTCCAGAATATTACTAACTTTCTCTCACATTATGTCAATTACTTTAAGAACATTATGTCTTGTCTATTTGGGGAATTATTTCCTAACAACGACATTAAGCCTCATTTTCTCAGTAATTACTTGGACTTAACTGTAACTTTTAATGATCTATTTGCTCACCATTGTTTTTATGCCAGTGCCATCCCTTTCTTATTTTCCTTTCATTCCACTGAATTGTACCCCATGGTTATTATTTTTTTTCCTAAAAGAGCTATGCACAGTGTGCTTTCCGCTCCAAGCTCACCCTGGCCTCCTGACAGCACCGTCTTTTGCCTGGAGATGGAACCCTGGTTCTGAGTCCCGCTTCTTCAGATGTGTAACTAGGGCAGAGTATTGTGCCCCAGCACTTTGTGTCACAAACAAGAATGACCAATGGGAATGGGATTTTAATTCTTTTCTAAAAAACAATCCAACTTTATATTTATTTTTACTCTGAGAGCTTAAAGAACTTTTCAATGCATGGGTCAAATGTTTCCTTGGGGCTATAGAGGAGCATGTCAGACTTTTATGATATTTTGTCAGGCCACTATAATCTGGAGGCTCAAGTCTGCGTCCATTTCCAAGGAATTTTCTTCTCTTGTGTCTTTAAATATCTTTTCCCCCCACTCTCTGTTCACCCCCATCAGAATGCCAGTGCTTTGGATCTATATATGTGACTCTTAATCTAAGGCTCATGATTCCCATCCCTCCTTTCCCATTATTCTCCAAGCATCTTTAATACTTTGCCTAATTCACCAGGTAGGGGTTCAGCCGCATTCTTCACAGCTCCTATTATTTTAGTAATTGTGTTTTCAATACCAAGATCTTCTTTCTCTTGAATCCCCCATTTTAAAAAGTGTTTTATCGATGCGCTATCCCTTCAAGTCTGTCCCTGGACAGTGATGAGGAATTTAAAACTGTTTCCTGCCTTGACTCTGTTTCATTATGGCTCGTGGCCACCGCATCCTGGTGGAGATGTCACTTAAGGACTACAGAGCTCTGCTCCTACACATGAGCGTGTTGTTCCTGCATCTGACGACCTGACCTGCAGTGGCCCCTGTCTCTGCCACTGAACCTTCCTGTTTAACTCAAGCTTTGGTGATTTTTTTTTGGAAAAGGCCACAAAGTATCTTCAGCTGTGTGGCTACAAAGCCCCTGTCCCCACCACTGAGCACAGAACCATCATGGGCCAGTGGAAAAGTCATGCCTGGTTGGGTGCCATCCAAATGTCACAGTGCCTGCCCCTGAGAGTTGCTGCACCTCTGCTGTGTGCAGGGCTGGGAGGGGGGCAAGCAGGTGTCACCTGAGTAAGAGTCCTCCCCGCTGTGGTGCAGCAGAGCCAGGCTCCCACCACCTCCCATTTTCTCCGTCTTAGGTTCCGTGGCAGCTCCCTCCTCCAGCTTTTACCCACCCCTTCTTGGGCTTTGGGGGTCGCTTATTAGGATCTGAACCCATTCTTCTGTCCCCGGGTTCCTTTCCTCTGCTCCTGTTTCTGTATCAGTCCATCTCACCCCATTGTTCTTTCCAGAATGATCTCGGAGTGTCCTCTTCACCACCCACCCCATTCTCCCATGTGGCTGCCAGGGCGTAAACCGCTGGGATCGGGCTGGGGGCAAGAGCTGAGCTTGGGTGTTGAGACGCCAGTCTTGGTCTGGAAGGTTCCTGTGCGGTGGCCACGATCCATGATGAAACAGAGTCAAGGCAGGAACCAGAGGAGAGATTTAAATTCCTCATCACTGTCCAGGGACAGACTTGAAGGGATAGCGCATCTGTAAAACGCAGTTTTTAAAATGGGGGATTCAAGAGAAAGAAGACCTTGGTATTGAAAACACAATTACTAAAATAATAGAGTCCTTCTCTCTCACTTAGAAAACAGCTTTACTGAAGACCTTTCCTAAGAAACGGCTCTGTTGGGAAATATTCTGTGTATGATATTGTTCGCCCATTCCGAGAGCACATTTCCATGGTTTTGGTCATTTGCCAGGGGGTGTGGCTGTCACCATGCATTGCATTTGGAACACTTTTGTCACCTCCAAAAATCATTGCTGACAGCTGTTTGCGTGTGGCCCTTTGGGTCCATTGCAGTCCATTTCGGGTCTGTAGACTTCGGCCGCCCACGTGGCTGTGGTTTCATGCTGGTGGCCTGGTGCCCAGTTCCCGTTCACCTAAATGCATCCTTCGCTCTGGCGGGGAGGGGGTCCCCGGCTCCCCCTCTTCTCCCCAAAGTTCAGCTTCCGTGGTCCTTGGCGAGGGCAGCAGGATGTCCTGTCCATTATTGCTGTGAAGCTCTGCTGTTGTTTTTAATTAGCTCTTTTATTGGGATTGGGCCAAATATTTGCCACATTTGGGGGAAATTGATCTATTCACACTGTGTGGACTCCTATCAATATAGCCGCTCTTCCAGATTTCTCTGTGTTTTATCAGAAACCTAATAGTTTTTGTTTTCCTTCACACCAGTCCTGACAGTTTTTTATTGCAGTTATTTTTAGGCCTTAGGTGCTTTTATCTATTGCTCACGTGAGTGGAATCTCTACTTTTTCGCATTAAAGGCACCAAGTGGTCGTTGCTACTCTATAGGAAAATTACTGCTTTCCGCATGTACTTGGAATCTAGCCAAATTGCTAAAGTGGCATCAATGTTTCTTAAGTAACTTCTAGATTTTCTGGGTGTCTGGCATTGACCTTGGTAGACTCGAAGCTGGGGTTCCTTTCTTTCTAGCCATGGTTCTTATTGTGTCCCCGTTATTCTTCAGGGTAGCGCTGACAGCTTGGGGGCAGGAGGTGTCACCTGCGTGCCTGTTGGTCACAGGGGTGTCCCTGGTGCCTCGCTCTGAGGAATGTGTGGTGTGGGGGGACCTTTTGGAGGATCCCAGCTTCCTAAGAGACCTCATCTGGCCTTGCAGCAGTGTCCCTGGCCATCATGGGGCTGAGCTCCTTCCTGGGCTGTGGATGTGACAGCTGTGTGTCTGTGTTCATGCTGGAGCCATCTGGCTCTGCCCGATGAGCCCTGGGCATGTGCTGTGCTGGTGGGATTTAGGCGGAGCCCGTCACTTTCCTCTTCTCAGGGACCTTTCCTCAGTTGCTCTCTCTGTCCTGCATCTTTGGCCTCCTGCGATGTCCCCTGTGCCTTACTCCATGACCCCAGTACCCCAGCTCCCACCCCCATTGCCCATGGTACTGGTCCTTTCTGTGGTCCTCGGTGACCCAGGGTCTCCAAAACCCTGGTGGCTGGCGACCTCCTCTTCTCGCAGGGTCTGCTGGACAGCATCCGTGCTCTGGCCTCTCCTCCATCCCCTCTCTGTGTCCCTCTGCCTGTTGTGGTGGCCCTGGTTCACTCCTCCCCCTGGCCATCCGTGTCAGCTTCCTCTGGCTGTCAGCCCTTCCTCCTCTGTGCCTTTGGTCCACTCCAGTCTCCCTGGCCCCCGTATCATCCTGTCCACATGCACCAGCTCCCAGGGTTCGGCTCCCAGCCATAGCACCTACATGTGGGCATTCCAAAGGCTCTGTGTCCCCTAAGTGTCCCCCCACACACTGGATCTGCTGCGACCCCCTTTGCAGTCACAGTGGTCTCCTGGGAAGCTGGTCTGAACTGTGGTTTGGGCCTCACTCCCAGGGCCTGAGCTGTGGCCTTGTGGGAAGCAGGTTCACGTGCAGTCACATGGTGTGTGTGTGGCCCCACCCATGGTCGGCGACCTGACGGCGAAAGGGAAGTTGGGACAGAACACACTGGGACAGTCAGAGGCCATGCAGCCAGGAGCAGGCAGGGCAGGCACCTTGAATTTGGGCTTCTGGCTTCACAGGTGTAAGTGGCGTAAGTGACTACAAGTGTGAGGCTGGTGGTCCTTTGTCCCAGCGGCCCCAGGACATTAAGGCCCCGACTCCTTCCAGGGGGCAGCAACCTGGAGATCCCTGGCCCAGATGGTCCTCCGTCCTTCCTCCCCTCCTCTTCCTCTTCACTTCCTTCTCTCAGTCCCTGCCACAGCCTGCAGTGTCTGCCCCTTCCCTGGGCACTTCCCGGGTGTGCCAGGGGACTGGAGCCATTCTCTGTGTTCCTGCGCCTGGCTCCTGCTGTGCCCGGGGGCAGAGCCCACGCTGCGCTCGCCCCGTCTGCTCGCTGGCTCGGACAGGCCCTCGACTGACTGCTAATAAGCGAGATTGGCCTGTGGTTTTCTTTAATGTCCTGCTGCTGGGTTTTGATTCAAGGTTAAGCGTTGTTATCAAACAAAATGAGGGACTTGCTTTAATGGTCTGGAACTGTTTATCTGGCTCTAGAGGGATCTGTTATTTGAAACCAGCTGAGGCTGGAACAATGTAGAGGTTTTTAAATTAAATTTTAAAATTTCTTTGCATGGCTTTTATGCACGGAGGTTTCCTAGAGATTTGGTAATTTTTGTTTTCCTAGGAAAATGTCCCGTTTTGTTGAGAATTCAAAAATATATTACGTAACATGGAACTATACATAGCACTATTATAATTTGTGCATTTTAGTGTTTCTTTTTGAATTACATTTTCTGAGATTTACATATTTTCTCACATTAAACAAAAATGAGAAGTTATCGTATTAATTTGTTGTCACTTGCTTTTCTACCTGATAGCCCTGCTTTGCCTCCTGTTTCTCTGTTAGGAGTCTCTGGGCTTTGCCTTTTTTCTCTCTAACTTCCAGCCGAGGGATGGACGTTAATTTGCTGACAGTCCCGAGTGATGACAAAGGGGCCGTCCCCGTCTGTCATGATTTGAAACAAAGCTGTAATGAATGTGTTTTATGTGCATCTCACACATTGGAGAACATATTTGTGATATAAAATTTCTGGAAATAGAATTGCTATTCACAAATGGTGTGCCTTTCTGATTTTAATAGATTGATTTTTCTCCACAGAATTCATGCCAATTTACATTTTAATCATCAATAATACTCATTTCATTCTATTTGATATTGCTTATAACGCACCTGTCCTAGGCCCTTGATGAATTTTAACTCAGTTAATTCTCAGCACAGTCCAATTTTATAGGTTAGGACATTGAGGGATGGAGAGATGGAGCAACTGCCCTGTGTTTATTAAGTGACAGAACCAAAACGTGAGAGACAGCAGGGCCCAGGTCCACACTCTCCCGGCAAACTGGGTGGCCTGTTACTTATCTTGCATGTTTATCAGCATGGCATTGACAAATATGTTAATCTTTGTCATAAAAAAAGGTGAATCTTATTTTAGTTTGTGTTTCCCTACAAACTACAGCTGAGCATTACTTTAAATGGTCGAGAAATGTGTTTTTCCAGTGCTGTGAATTATTTGTTCACGACTTTTATTCACTTTTTCCTTTTTGGCTGCCTGCCTTTTTATTAGTTTATAGAAGCTCTTTACATATTAAACTGTTCCTTCTGTGATGTAAAATGTACATCTCTTCCTGCTTATCTACTGTCTTTCAATTTCACATGCCTTTACAAATATGTAAAATATTTATGTAGTCAAAAGTTTGATTTTATCTGGTGTTTGTTAGTATGTGTTTACATTTTGACATCCTCAGAAGGCCTGACCTTTCTGATATATGATTAATTATCTTACATTTTCTTCTAGTACTTTTGTAGTTGGTTTCTTCTCTTTTCTTCAGTACATGTTTGGTGTACATGATATTTACATTCATCTTGGGGAGTGGGCACATATACATACTAGAGCTTGTTTCTTTTTTTTTAGTTCTCTTCTTCCCTCCTACCTCCCTTTCTCACCCTCTAAATCCTCTTTCCCCAGTTATTTTTAACATTAAACCTTTGATTCATCTGGAAATTGCTTTTCTGTAAGATTTAAGTACAGATTCAACTTTTCCCTAGACACGATTTCTTGTATAATTTTTTTGATTCGGACATTCCACATTTATCACACAGCAAATTCCCATACATACTTGTATACAGTTTATTTTCTCCCCATGGATCTGTGTATGACTGCACCTGTGGCATAATTTAACAATTGCTATAATTTTGAAATATTTTCTATCAGCGAACACTAGTGACTTATAAGTCTTTTTCATGGGAGATTTTTGATCAGTGTATCAGGTTTTTCAGAGCATCCAGTTGATACTTGTGGTAGTTTGGGTAGAGTGTCAACCTGATTCACTTTGGGGTTTGCCTGGGGGATTGGTGGAACACACTTGTAGGTGTGTCTGGGAGGGTCATGGAGGTGTAGCCTTGGAGTCTATGTCAGGTCTTTCACCCCTTCCACTGCGGAACTATTCCACTGCCCTGTTTCCAGTTACCATAGAATAAAGAGCTCTTCTCCACTACACCCTCTGTCACGGCGTTTCAGTGTTGGAGCCAGCTGCCTAGGGACTGCACTCCCTGGAATTATGAGCCAAGGTAAACCCTTTCTTTAAGTTGTGGGTGCCATCTATTGTGTCCAGTGGTGGAAAAGTTGACTAACACAGAGATACCAGGAGTGTGACCATTGCTGTAACTTTACCTGACCATATCAGAAATCTCTGGAACTGGTTTGAGAGAGGAGTTGGGAGGGCTTTGGGTATACAGGTTAGAGAAACTCTAAGATGCTAGTAAGAGGCTGATGAGTGTCTTGTCAGAGCTCAGAAGCCTAGAATGCTGATAAGAATGTGGATATTAATGGCCAGGCTCAGGAGGTTTCAGGTGGGAACAACAGCTCCATTGGCATTGGGACTATAGGCCACGTGTGTGACTCTCTGGCAAAATTTTGTCTACATTTACCCATGTCCTGAGACTTTACAGGACATTGAAATTAATTCTGGACTAATTAATCTGGCAGAGGAAATTTCAAGAGAGTCAAACATTCAGGCTATGTCACGAGTCAGCTGGCTGCTTTTAACCAGATTTTAGTGAGAATTAGGGATAAAATACAGGAGAGAAAAATTTGAGAAATTTAACATTTGTCCCAGAAGGAATTGTATGTATAGTTGGGGCCAAAAGAGGTTCAACTGCTGAATAAATCAGCACCCAAGTACCTGTACAGGGACAAGAGGAAAGAGGCCTTGAGAACATGCTGGAAATCAGTAGACTCCACACAAGTGTGCAGATATGTGAACTTTCCCTTTGAGAGCCCCTGGGATCCCTCTTGGAGAAGGGTATCCGAGGGAATTAGTTCCTGGGATTTATTTCATCAGGCTCAGCCGTCCAGGCATTTAGAGTCTGCTGCAGCCATGGCCCAAGGAGACCTGGATAATTTTACCACTGGAATCAGACCTTGGAGTTATTCACATGATGCTGGCTTTACCAGTGTGTAGAGTGCAACAGTCGTGGGGTCAGGCGAGCTTTAAAGGAAGGCCAGGCAAAGAATCCCTGGAAAGGCAGTGTGGAAAGTTATGGGAATGAACTTGAAGGTGCAGTGAGACCCCAGGAAGGTGGAAATAACAAGAAGGCAAAATATTTGCTGAGGAAAGCTGCAGAGCATGAGTGGAGCCAGCCCAGAAGAGAGGTCATCTGGGCTGCAACTGGCAAGACCGTGATGGGGGTGCACCTAGGCCCTCCTGAACTCAGCTCACGGCCATGTGCTCTGGATGCAGGACGTGAAGCTATAGGAGTTGATGTTTGCCCTGTTGTATTTCAATCTTGTTTTGATCAAAATTTTTTCTATTCCTACTTTTTGGAATAGGAATATTTCCCCTGTGCCATTGTACCTTGGGATTATGTCACTCTTTATTTTTACAGAGATTCACAGCTAAGAGTTTGCCTTGAGTCTCAGAAAAGACTTTCACTTGGACTTTTGGAACTGTTCATAATTTGAGGAAGGGATTGTTGCATTTCCGTTTGTATTCAGGAGAGTTGTAACCTGTCTGGTGTAACTCTAAACTTGCTATTGTATTTGGAGATTGAGTAAATTTAAAAATGATACTTTGTGATCTAATCTTAGCATCATTTCTTTCTTTGTGACTGAAAATCACATTCTTTGGGAAAGGACATCAGTTATTACCGAGGGTGCCTGGAAGACCATCTAACCCTCTGGTAGGCCAGCTCCGAAGGAAGTGACCATGCAACAAACTTTTATTTTTTTTTTTTTTTTTAATTTTTTTTTTGCGGCACCAGGGATTGAACTCACAACCTAGCTCTTGCCAGGCAGGCGCTTAGGCCACTGAGCTAAATCCCTGGCCCTCAACAAACTTTTAAACAACACTTTCTTGGTCATTTTATTTTATCCTGTATTTTAGCCCATGTAAGAATCAGGGTGTAAGTATGTTGATAAGATCAATTGGTTTTCTTTCTGCTGTGATTTTTTAATAATAGTTTTTGCTCAAACTTACAAATCTTTCACAGTGTGTATTTTTAGTTTTGTGTGTCCCTAATACATTTGATAATTAGAATGTATGTATACTGTTGGAATGCTAATATTTTCATTGTGGTAAAATTCATATCTCATGAAATTATCAATTTATTAACTATCTTAAAGTATACAGTGACATATAACTATCTATATATAAGTATTCAGTGATTGTAGTTTTAAGTATGCATTATTTATAATAAATTATTCATAATCATCCTCCATTTTCTTTAAACTAACAGTTCTCAAATTTTTTGTTTTTTCTATGATCTTAGAAGTTGTGGAGGGCCCCAAAGCAGATTTGCTATTGTGGAATATATTTGTTGATATCATATTAGAAACAAAAACTGCAAACTTTTGAAAATACATTATTTTATTTAAAATTACAATTATAAACCCATCTTATATTAATCTAAATAACATATTTTTATGAAGAATACATTTTCAAAGCAAAGAAACATTTACTAAGAGGAGGGACACAGCAATTGTTTTCAAATCTTGTTCATGCCTGGCTTAAGAACACAGCTGATCCTCACATCTGTGTCTGCATTCAATCTGTTGCTATTTGTTATTTGATTTGAATTTTGAAGAAATCATAGCTTAACAAAGATATGTAATTGGAAGAGGAAGGAGTTTTTAGAAGTCTTTTCAAATAATTATGAATATTCTTCTTTGACAAGTGGTTTAAAGTTTGGTTGCACTGTGGAATCTGAAACTGTATTAATGAGCTTTTTGTACTGCATCATCATCTTTGCGTTTTGATGGATATTTGCCACTCTGTGATTTTGTGTCTTGGTGTTTTGGAAATGGACCTTGGGTTGTGTGGATCTTCCAAATGTTAACACATTACATAACACAATTTCAAAAAAATCATGTCTTAAATGTAACCAAGGAGATGAAAGACTTGTTCCCTGAAAACTATAAAGCTTTGCTGAAGAGAATTAAGGAAGACAAATAAATGGAAAGACAGCCTGCATTCATAGGTTGGAAGTCTCGATATTATTTCAATCCCACACTACCTGAAGTGAGCTATTGATTCTACACAACCCCTACAAAAATCCCAGCAGCATTTTCAAAGAAATACAACCATTCATCCTAAAATTCATATAGACTCTCAAGAGACTCTGAATAGTGAAAACAATGTGAAAAAGAAAACAGCTGTAGGACTCACATGTCCTGTTTAAAATACATTACAAAACTACATTAATAAAAATGGTGGTGCTGGCATAATAGACTAGAGAGCCCATAAATGAACCCCATGTGTATGGACAGGTGACCTTCGGCCACAGTGCCAAGACCACTTGCAGCTGAAGGACAGTCTCTTCAACAAATGGCACTAGGAAAGCAAGAGGGCGAAAGTGGACCCTTGTATGAAAATCAACTCAAGACGGATTGCAGCTCTAAGTGTAAGACCTAAAGTGTGAAAGCAGCGGTAGAAAAACAGCGGGAAAGCTTCAGGGCATTGGACTTGGGAATTGTTTTGGTTACTTTTTTCTCATTGCTGAGACAAATACCTGACACCCAAAGTGAAGGAAGGAGAGGTTTATTTCTTACAGTTTTGGGGGTTTCAGTCCATACTCAGCTGGTTTCAAGGCA